>JAMKCH010070200.1:0-14073 GCA_023653785.1 Ophioderma brevispina | reverse complement strand
TTTCAGAGTGTTCAGTTTCAGTTTATTTTATTTACCATTGAGTTTTGTATGAAGGAGCAAAGACCAGAGTCAGAGTGGGGTCTGATTTGTCCACTGAGGATATATAGAGGTGAATGTGTTGGTACATCAAGGTTCTGTACTTTCCTTTCGCCATTTATTTTTGCAATTGTGATTGTTAGAAGTCACATACGAGAGTACACAAAGAAGGTTTGATGAGTGAGATGTTGTATTGCCTGATGACTTGGTTTAATGTGTGAGAAATAGATCTTACAATGGAGGGACTGATGGATAAGTTTTGGAAATGAGTTCGAGGTGGTGGTTTGAGGAGGAGTGATCTCCAAGAAGAATTGGAGAAGCAAGTGGAGGAGGAGAGTTAGAGGTTTGGTTGAGGATGGAAGTTGCATTTAAATCCCGTGAAGTGTAAGGAGGGGAGAAGGAGTGCTGCTGCGCGAGTGTGAGTGAATCCGGCCAACTCGGTCACGGACAATACCGATTTTTAAACTTTGGTTTTACTCAGTGGCGTAACCATACTTTGCTGCAAATGGGGGGGGGGGGGGGGGGCTGAAAGGGGTGCCAAGGCTTTTTTGGAGGGATCCAAATTTGGGTCCCTTCTTTCCATAGAACACTGTTATCCAAAGTCAGTTCCTTTGGGGGGGCTGGCGGGAGCAATGGAATTCTGTTTGGGGGGGGGCTTGTGCCTCCCCTGCCCCCCTGCTGTTACGCCTACTGGGTTTTACTACTACTACTATACTAACTGACTACTACACTACTACTACTACTACTACTAACTACTACTACTACTACTACTACTTGTGTATTGCTTGATGCTGAAATTAGTCATACTTCAACTGATTTACTATAGAAGTAAAAAATGGTATTCTATGATTCAAGAGCCCTGCTGCCTGATAAACTAGGCTGTGTGTTCTGTTTGATCCAATTCAGGCAGCCAGCCAACTGCCCTTTGTGCAAGTAAGATTAGAATTTGTTAAGTTTGTCCTACATTCGTACAGCAAATTTGAGACAATTTATTTTGGTCATCAATTTCACCTTGATGGGCCTGCTACAGCCATATGGACTGCAAAGATCACATCTGGGTTTTCAAACAATCTACTCTAATTAGTTAGTTGGTTCTAAAACTTCAAGGGCACATTCAGTGATTTGCCAAATCGAAAATCAAAACAAAAATCAAAAATCGATTTTGCATTGCTGTAACCAATATAGCTATCCTTAACATACCCTGCAAGTGATAAAACTGAAAGCAACCTAATAAGAACAAAATTTGCTATTTTAGTCATTACTGTCCCTGTCCGAGTGTCCATATGGACATTTCTAAACATGTAATTGCATGGAGATTCATAATCTTTGAACACTGCTGTTTTCAAAATTTTTTCTTCCTTTTGTATCATTTTCATATGGGAAAAAAATAACTAATGCAACTTCTATAGACTTATATCCTTCACTTGTAGACTCCTCTTTTGGGAGGATCTCTGATGCCTGCAGTGCAGGAGGAGATTTTATAGGAAATTTCTCTCAAAGACTCTATCAGTGATTTTAATCCAAAAGAGTCCAAATACCTGAAATTTACAGGAATAGCTTAAAAGTGAAGTAGAAATCTGTTTAATTCTGATAAGTTTTTTTTCCCACCGAAGAATTGACCGAAAAGGAAGAAAATGGCAGTGTTCAAAGATATGAATCTCCATTCAATTACGTGTTGTAGATAGTAAGTGTCCGTACAGATACTATAAGAACAAAAGTCCAGATTTTGTCCTTATTAGGTTGCTTCTGGTCCTATCATTTGCAGGGTATGTTAGGATACCTATACTTGTTACAGACAAGCAAAAATCCTATTTTTGATTTTTTTGATTTTCTTATTTAGCAAAATCACTGATAGTGCCTTTAATTTGCACTTGATCAGTTGTAGAACACCTACCGAAAACATTTCAAAGGTATGGACAAATAAGTAAAAAAACATAGAGTTATATAAAGCCGAAGGTTGTAAAAACCAAACCAAAAACTCTTATATGTCGCACGTTAAAAATACAAAATTATTATTATTATTTTTATGAACTTGCCTGCTATCGTAAGTATGATAATTTTCAGATTAAAATCTGAATACAGATTTCTTTGTTGCCCAAATTCATGCAATTTATTTTCAACCAATTTTGGAATCATTTTGGTAATTTTCATGCCATTTTTTAGATTTATTCACCAGATTTTTTAAGATAAACTCACCATCAAACATGCTTTGATTTTTTCTGTCGTACATGACAGAAAATTCTAAATCATCATCTTAATGATCTTATTACACACCAACAGTATATTTGGCTTATTCACTTCAGGTGTGATCTAATACATTGGTAAGCATTATAAATATGCAAACAAACAAAAACAGCTTAAAAATGGATCGAGTGCTTATTATGTATTGTTATAAGTGAGTTGGTGGTGTTTAACAATGTCTATTTTACAGATCGACTGAAGTGACACTGATTTGCGATGAGAGTGGCAAGCCTGAAAAATCAACTTTGAAGATTTTAGGAGAATCTGATACTGACGACTACGTTTATGTGAGTAGAGTGAAGTAACTTCAGTACAACCCTAAGGCTAGCCTTGTTCAAGGAACTCTTACCAACTTCATTCATTGGTTCACACGTCTGATAAATAATGTCATCATATACAGAGGCGGATCCAGGATTTGAAAAACGTCAAAATTACCGGGGGCTGAAAGGCTAAACTTGTCCAAAATGGGCTGATTTTGCAAGATTTTGCAGAATTACCGGGAGGCGCGCACCCCCTCCCTAGATCCGCGCCTGATATAAAGAGTGGAGCATATCCCCAGTCCCCCTCCCTAAAACTAAAAAATGACAAGAATTCATTCACTCTATTAAATACCTAATTTAAATGAGGTCTCCAATTTCACCTGGCCTATGTTCCATGCTTCCACTAGCGAGTTCAATAAGTTCAACTCAGGCAGAGCTCCGAGAAGCACAACCACTGCACCTGACCACAACAGATGTTTGTGGTTTTATACCTAGCCAGTGTGCACCACCAGGCAGTGTACCATTTTTTTTATTTAATCTTTCTCTAGACAGAGTAGCCCTAAAGATGTTAAAGCACTGATTTCAACCTGAAAACACAATGTTCAAAATAATTGAGAATAAATGATAATTATGCAGTACAGTGTGAAAAATAACAGGTTTGTCGGGTATCAGCAGACAACATTGATCAAGGCTACCCCAAGCAGGACTCAGCTGTTAAAAGTCTCATTTATTACGACAAATCAGAATAAATCGATGAAAATTTTAATAGGACCACGGTTTTGACACCTGATTTGGATTAATTAAAATTATTCCATCTAGCTACATCCAGCAAATTATGCCGATTTATTGCTGGTATATTACAGAAATATCTATGAAGAATGAGCATATAGAGGGCGGCTTATAACATACAAATCATGATCTTTGCAGGCCTCGGATATATGAAAAGATTCCTGCGAATGGATTTTTCAGATTTTTAAAGGGTAATATAGTTTTTGCATATTCCCTCATTTCAATTGTCAAACTTGTTGTGTCGCCACTGCTTGTGAAATTGTGCTAAAATAAAAGAAACAGCTGGGGTATGGGGCTGTTCAAACAACCTGTTGTACCAATTGCAGATTTTTGTTGCTAAAAGCATTCTTAACAGCTGTGAAAATTTAGCGTTGGCTGAAGCCTGGGTTTGATTTCGACAATTGAACCAGGTAGTTCGTACGCACTGGGTATTGGTTGTTATTTTTAGGTTTGAAGTGCTCGTGTCATAACGCTTTTGTAGCGGGACGCGGCCCGGATGTGCGGGCGCCCCCCCCCGGGAGGACTCGCGGGTAAGTTGCAAGGGGCAGAACCATTGCGCTCCTTCTGAAGGACGCACGTGACTCGGTGTAAATCATGTTTCCTCAAGTATTTTATTACAACCAGCCTTAGCCTCGTTGTTCAGTGTACATCACACCGTCAAGTACCTGATGTGAGCTAGTGTCATACAGGAAAAACTGACCAATTTTCCTTATTGAGAGCAGCTAGTACCAGAAAATGCCAATTTTGTCCAGAATTGTCTGGGTTTGTCATTTGGTGTCATAGGTTGTCAAAATCTGTCCGAAATGTTTGGTGAAAAATGCACTCACAATCCACACAAAATGTGTCAAGGAAAGCCAGTTTGTCCAGCAAATTGTCCCAGGTTTGTCCAGAATGTCTTGATCTAGGGATTAAAGTTCTCCCACCATTGCCAGACATACGGTCTGCCAAAGCACTCCAAACCATTGTTAATTGGTTTGGTCAATGGGTGGCTTGGAGCCTAACACTTGATTGAAAATAGTCACAGTTCACTGATCACTGCCTTTATGAAGTATTTTGGTTTGTGGTACTTATGAATACCAATTTAGTTTGTTCTTCTGCCAGGCAGAAATTAATCCTGATTGAACAAACCCTCATGCAGTGGTACTCAGTTCTATTTGTGTCTGATGATACAGCCCATACAGTGTTTACACTTTCAGCTGTTACCTGATACTGATGTTGACTTCACTAGTCTCATATTTCTATACATGGCCATGGTCAGTGACTATACATACCCTACTTGCCCCACTATCGTGATAGTGACATTCCATGCTGCACTAAATGAGACTATTAGTCCTAACCTACAAAGGTAGCTATGTAACAGTTTTTTTTTCTGCTTGGTTGAGGTCAGCATTGCCAAAAATTTTGCTTGACAAATTAAACGAGAATGGACTTCTATAGCCAATTTAACCAAAATAATACTTCCAATGTTTATAATATACATTGTGGTACAGGAATTACATTGTTGTTATGTATATTTTAACACTGAATTAGCATGGTGGAACTATTCATCAAGCAGACTAATATTTCATGTGTGCGTAAACAGGCACAACTTTTGTTCAGCAATGCGTATGACAACGGTATTACTACACACAATAGTGCATCTCGGCACAGTTTGCACACTAGATAAGAACGTTCCTTTAACACAGGGAAGTATGGTAAACTGCAAGCGTGGTGTTCAATGCAATGTGATTTCTACTTCAAAATAATACCAGATGTATCAGAAAAAAAGTAACATGAAACTGAATGTCTTTTGATTTCAACAATAAAGGTTATCATTATGATGATTGCCTTGCCATAGTATTATTACAATAAGTGATACAAATCAATTTGTTTTTCATTAAAATTGTGCACACTAAATGCAGAAGGATTGTCCTTTTAAGGACTCGTCTTGATTTTGCAACAGTATCTGATGACAATATTGTCATTATTTATTAAGATCTTTTATACACACATCCACACTCCATTAAGAGGTACTTCTCTTGAATCTATATGCATCAAACTTTTCAAATCGCTTCATGAATCTACTGTAACATTTATTAAGAATGGAAATTAACTGTTGCAGGATGAGGCAATATTGGATGGTCATAGAATAAATCATTATCATGAGAGTTTAATTTTGTGAAAATTTGATCTTTAATATTTGACCTATTTACATGCATGTCAGCATTAGTGATAATAATAACAGTACATTGTAGAACTGTTTTTTCTTGAAGTCAATTGTTAAATTTTTAGTTTGTAAAGTTATTTTTTATGCTGTCTCCAGATGTACTCTTGTGAAAAACAAGCAAAATCATTTGTTAAAATATGCAAGTATAATTTAGAAGCACAGAGTTAAAAAATCCAAAATGAAAACCCGTTCTGGTGTTGTAAAAATATCAGATTTAGGGAAAATGTACAAAAAAAACCTTTAAATTGTTTGGGAACACGTAACAGTGCGATATAAATAAAATTTGGAATATGTGCTTTTGTAACCCACGAGATTCTAGTATGGAATTCTGTTTATATTTTCGATATGGTCGAATATTTGAGCACATATACATATATTCATAAATATGAGGTTTCAGTGAAGTCATGAACACCCCCCCCCCCCCCCCCCCCCCCGCCCCCCCCCCCGCATGCTTTATCCATTTTTTATAATGTTTACATCTTAATTTCAGTTCTGATCTTCTTGAATAAATTTTGAAATTAAAATGTACTAAAACATTGTATGTGGGTAACAAGTACTCTAATTTGTGATTAAAGTTTAATTTCATTTTTTAAATTTCTGTGTTGGGGTGATGGTAATTTTCTCCCTTTAAAATTCTACAGCCAAAACAAATATTTTTATTAATGACCTAACACTAACAGAAACCCTAACCTGAAGCCCCCTAAAAAAAACATGTAGAACTTTGAGGGGGGTACATGGAACTCTTGCCCCTCATTCAGATTTTTTTCCTGGTAGATTAGCCTGTAAGTGCATGCATGCACTCACTGGTGGGCAATTGTGTGTTGTGTGTGGGCGTGGTGTGTGGGTGTGTGTGACGTGTGTTGTGAAACTTATAATCAACAACTGGGAACCTAAGTATAGGATGCACACAGGGTGAGTTTCACCATTCAGGCGTGTACAAGATACTTTTGGCGTCCCTTGGGTTATGAACTAAAAATACAAGTTGTACACACATACAGTAGAGGAGATGTGTGTCCATCCTCAACAGAAGAAATAGGGCATTCCTTTGGGGGTCACCATTATATGATATTTTTAACATTGTATGACCTGAAAGATAGTGGTTTCCACTTTTTAAGGAGAAAAAAATATTGTTTCTTCAATACGAGATAGAAAAGGAACATTTGCAAAATGTGGAAAACTTTTGAACACCACATGATGATATACTCCCAAATTACCCCTCCCACCCATTTTTTTTTGTGTGTATGAAAGGCAATTATATAAATGTCAAGCCATGGCTCATCTTGTAATTACAAACATCTCAGTGTCAGGCTAACTTAGTCAGGCACTTCCAGCCTTAGGCAAAGCAATTCTCTGGTCAAAGCAAAGATAGCAACAGGAGGCTCTATTAATCAATTAGGTCAATGGGGCAATAAGTTTGAAGAATAACAGAATGAATGGTCAGGAAATTCAGGCTACTTGAGATGAAGGTATTTTGGGGGGGGGAAAAAAAAACACACAGCCTATTGTGCTGCATTATCTGGTGGGAATTGGTCATTTAATTCTATTAAGCCATTTAAGCACAATCAATATGGTTAAGTTGTAACTGTATCTGTATTTGGGTACACATTCCTCAGTTATACCTAGTTTGTTTTGGTTAAGATCAGGGGGCCTGAATGACATAGCTGTAATCATTGCCACTTAAAAATAGTGATTCCACAATTGTTTCACAGACCCTGCTTCATGTGTTGAATAGATCTTTGTAAAATAGCACACATTATACAAGGATCTGACTGAAACAATGGACCTAGTATGCTAAATGAAATGAAATAGCTAAACTAAATTAACAAACTTCCCCCAAAAATTTTAAGAATTCATTCTCCTGCGGGCATGACATTTAGAGTTTTTATTGAGCATCCAGTATTTTACGGATGAGATATTTCCCCGGTGAAATAGTGTGGTCGCTAGTGGAGAGAGAGAGGGCAATTTCTTACGGGAGCAAGCATTCGGGAAAATAGCGACTTCAGTGAACCAAGTGAAATTTGCTGAGTAGAGATCACGGGTCGTATTGCAAGGCATTGTGGATTGAACCCCTCCCGGGAATGAAATGATAGCACACCAGTTCTGTAATATACATTGTTGATTCACAATATTTCGGCCAAAATCTGAAGTCCAGTTAAGCGAGATGCTTAGTACTATAGCACCAAAGATTACGCTATAGAACCACAACGAGCACAGGTATTTTATGGCAATTTACAGTTGTTTCGCTGCTAAACATAATTCGACCTGTGTGTTGTGGATCTAAATTGTAAGCCGCGCCTTTGAACTTCATTGACCCAGCCAATTTCCGGTTCTCTACTGCATGCGCACTGATGCGTAGTGGGTCTTTTTTATATACGTGATCAGGTATGTTCTTGGGTAAAAATCCTTCAAAACTAAGGATGGTTGCCAGAGAGAATTTCCCCCGGTAAAAAGTAGCAAAAACCAGAGACGGTCATTTTCTATTAACCAGTTTAATCCTTTTCCCGGTGTGATCCGGAAAAAATATTGCTCAATAGAAAAACGCCTTTAGTTTGATTAAAAATGACAAAGATACAGTGCATTTCTTCACAACGTGACACAAAAGTTGATTGTGGTCGCCATGAAAAAAAACTTGTTTGCCTATGTATGATGTTGTACATTTTAACAATTAAGCGGGCACTGGACATCTTCACAAAATATGAAATTCTTCATTGCTGTCTCAAATGAAGTCTAGGCCATTGGAAGCTTATAGAATAGAGATACATTTTCACATAAAATACCATAATCAAAAGCAGATAGGGACGTTAATAAGAGGCTAAAAACATCCAGGTAATTTATAGGGCTAAATTTTAAGTTTTCCATTAACTTAATCAACAAATAACATAGATTTTTTTCATTATGGACTAAATTAAGTCCATTTTTAACTTTGATTGGCAATTGATCTAAAAATTAGGAACTTGTATAAATTCTGTCATGTGGCACATAATAAAACAGTTGAGGGAAGTGGTGATAGGAAGTGGGATAGAAAAGGAGATGTTTGTTGTTATGTAAATGTGGTTGTGTGTGTATTGTGCTACAGATGTTTTGACGGGGGATAAATTGAGATAAATAGGCCTACTCATTGTTCGGCCTGTGTGATGGGGGGGGGGGGGGCAGGGTATTAATTTCTGTTGGCCCTGAGGGATTTGGCATTGGTTACCTCCAAATGAAATACTGCCAATTATTAGCAGCACCACAGCTCATAGTGGGGGGGGGGAAGTAGGACAGATTGCTTGATTGGGGCATGGGATTTCCAAACGGAAACACCCGGAAGGTTGATGGAGTTTTTTTTAAAATCGCTGTTGCTGTTAGGTTTTGGCATGTCCTCCCCTTTGAGTTTATTCACTTCAACGTAAAGGGGGCGCCAAGCTAAATAGTTCTGGCAAATCGCGTAATAATAAGTACTCCTTTTAAGCTTTTTTAAAAGCAATGCGCCAACATGTTTGGGCGATATCTTTTGTCAACTATTTGGAATTAGAAGTAAATTAGTGTCATTGAAAGCTGTGAAATTTTACTGCCTTGATATAATATAGGAAAAAGTGGCAGTTTTTTTTTTTTTCAAACCAAAATCGTAGGGAACTACATGCCTTTTCAGGACGTGAGCATCGTATAGTGTGCTTCATTGCGATTTTGGCCCGAAAATATGGCTCCAGAAGCATATGGTCAAGGAGCATACGTATACTAGGATACTGGGGAAACCCGGGCCTTTGATGAGCGGTCTTCCTGGTTGAAAAGGGGCAGAGCTATCATCGCATGTGGCGGTGGTCGGAAGGGTGACCCAGCAACAGCAGATCACTTCGGGATGGCAAATCAGAGGCAAGTGCATTTTTTTTTCACTAAATCGACAGAGAAACAGGAAGTATGCGCCCGTCAAAGGGTTCTGTCCCCGACTACAATGTTCATGGAGCATAATAATTGGAAAAAAATCCTGTCGGAATATATGCTCCTGGTGCATATTGGAATGTACATTGCTCCAGAAGCAAATGGCAAAATGTGGTGTACATGTACAGTGGAGAAACTGTTTGTCAAATACTGCATGCTCCCGGAGTATGCATGATGCATGCAAATTTGGCTTAGAATATTACTCCAGATTATGTATGTTCCAGGACCCTATGGTCATTGTACCTTCTGCCTCCTAGAGCATAATTTCGGAGTCAATTCTCAAAGTGGCAAAAAGTGTTGTCAAAGAATGAGTTCACAAGCTGCCGATCTAACTTGAAGTTCAGTCATGATATTGAAAGGTCAATAAAAGTTATTTTAAAAATGGTCGGGGCATGCAAGTACACAACACAACCGTCACTTGCCAATTTGGTGAACTCGCACCGACTTGGAAGCTGAGGCCCACTAAGGCAAGAGTAATTCTGCAATCCTAGCCTTGATTCAGTCAAGACTGCCGAATTCGTAGGGGAGGCCATATGGCCTCTTTTCCGAATTTTAAAAAGGTGATTGCCATGTTGGGAGGAGTTGGCGTTACTCATGATTTTGGCAAATATCTGGTTTTGCCTGCCGTGACGCACGGTGCGTCTCCGGTTGACCAGTATACCCGTGTGCTTTTTCCGTTATTGCGTTAACGAGATTTAATTTTATTCCGTCAGTGTAGTAGGTGCGTCAGGTCAATGACGTCAGGGTGGTAAATAAGACAATTCCCGTGATTTTGGGTCTTCGCATTCAGTAGGCCGATGTGTCAGATTAGATTCATATATGTAAAATAGATTATAGCTTTTAAAAAAATCAAATTTATTCACTTTTACCCAAAGACCCCCTATTCTTTTGAAAAAGAGGAACATGTTTAATGAGAAGACCTCTACTTTCATTGCTTTTTAGAAGATTTGAAGTTTCAAACAAGACCCCATTTTGGGTTGAAAAATTTTGCAACTTGCTTGACCAAATAACCTATGTGTTGTGGGACATTTGAAGGAAAGAATTAAAGAATGAGATTTGTGCCACCACCCTATGAATTCGGCCAGCCTCCAACAGAATAAACTGCATGTTGAATGTTGTGGCGTCAGAATTACTGATTCATGCCGGTGCGGAAGAATATAGTAAGTAAGTAATTATAGTCCGGTGTACATTCACAGTTGGCTACGACGCTAAGGAATAAGGCAATCCAATTCAGTGGACTATTCACGAAACATTAGTTGCACGCTTTATTCCGTTTCGCATGGTGGCCCGGGACTATGCTCCCGTCGGACATAGTTGCATTTCAAAACCTACACCAAAGACCCTATTTTTGTTACTTCTCTGTCATCAATTACCCCTGGTTTGAAAGCGTCAGACTTACACTCATGTTAACGTCGTTTCATACGTGAGTGTTGTCGTCCACGTGCAATTTTGCCAGTTCTACAGCTCCTAAACATCAAATTTGTCAAAATTAAGGCCCAGAGTCCATATTAATTCCAAAAACCATTCTTTGCTAAACTTTCAATTACAAGCTCCCAAGTCTGGGACTTCACACCGCACACCCCTTCCCAAACCAAAGTGAGTGACCCCCCCCCCAGGTGTGTGGCCCACACGTATTAGTGGCTGCTTTCAACCTGCTGAAATATGAAATTTTTGTAGATAGATTTCAATACTTTCAGTATTTTTTTTTTATTTGCCAATTGGTCTTCTAAGTTATGTAGCAATGGGATTTCAAATGTCGATCCATCCAAATAAGGCACATTTATAGCAAGCCTTCCCACTTCATCATAAATTTTGCAGCTTATATTACACTAGTCGCAAACTCAATGGCCACAGTTTACAAAAGTTCAAAATCACTGCTGTAATTTTTCAAAGATAAACTCTGTGTGGTATGAGTCATGATACCCAGTCCCAAGATGCAAAAAGGTCAGTTCCTGTAATATACAGAGTACACAAGAAGGTCATGTAATTGTGCCCCTGGAATGATGCTCTATTAAGGCTGTTATGCACACAATTAGCAATCAAGGTTACAGATAAACACACCATATCGGTAGGAGGATGACCTTTGGATGGTTTGCATTAACAGTTCAATACATGTGGATGTGGTGGAGGAAGGAGGAAGGGTTGTATTTTAAATGCAACCATATAAAATGCGAAATTTCAAAATACTTTCAGCTTTAGTATAACACACTTGTCACTCCTTAAACTCAACACATTACCAGGCAGATAGTAAATTCCAGTACATTCACTTATGCGTTCCAACTAGGGGAAGGGGGGGGTGAACCTAAGCGTGTGTTGTAACAAAGCAAGTGGCTCATTCAATTTGTTTTTGCTCCAAGAAAAAAAATCTTGGAAAATTTTCAACTGCAATCCTTACCAAAACATAATCACAACGGTGTTATTTTAAATCACAAATTTCGACTTCCTTACTTCAATTTGTTAGTAGAAAAAATGGACAAAATAAAGTCCATTTTGCAAAAAATCATTGTAAATGTGTATGATTACATGAATATCATAGACTCGTACTCATTAATATTAAAACCACAAAGGTTATCAGGCCGGCCAAAACAGCGTTCCTGCGTGGGAAACATTGTGCATACAGAGTGGTTGTCTTGTGTTAAGCGCCATTTCCATAGTTTTAAATACAACAAATCATTCTTTTACTCAATAAGGAGGAAATCCATTTTAGGCTTATAATTTCAGGTGAGAGATAATAAACACATAACCATTATTTAAAGAGGCTAAAATATCAGTTTGAGGGACAATGAGGGCGTAGCGGTAGGAAAATGTGCCAGTCAGTGTCTCTTTAAAAGGATAGAATAAAGGCTGTAGAACAAATTACTAGCAGTACATTGGTTACAGACACATGCACAGATATTGAAAGTTGGGCAAAAAAAGTGTATTTGCAAATTATGAGGGTTTTACTGGGGACGTTTTCCGCGTCGGAAGCGGGTCGATCCGTTATCCGCTCAGTAGAAACCGCCCCGGACCCCGCATTTAGCGCAACGCGGATACCGCCTAAATCAAACCCACTCTTAGAAGGTTTTTGCCGTGTTGCATAACGCTATTTCACCAGTAGAACAACCGATTTAGCGGCATTTGCCGTGTTGGGCATGTATGCCAAGGCCGCGCGGTGGTAATGCGACTTCGCCTACTGCGCGTCTGTCAAAATCATCAGGCAGCGTTAGGCTTTATATTTTCATTTCAGAAGTATTCAATAAAATTTATGAGGAACACGTAGTAATCTTGTAGTTACTTTACACCAAGACTCGGTAGAAAATTATAAAGAAATACAAATAAAATCAACCACTGTATGATAAGTAACGTGGGAATTAGAGGCCTAACATGGTAAAACACAAAGAAATGCCATGGACGTTTCTGGAAGGGGGGAATAGTGTGACCCGGCCTGGGTCTGTCGAAAGCTAATAGCGGTAAGTGGCAGCGGCCTGCCCCACAGTTACGGTATGTGCCTTCAATAGAAACAGTGAGATAGCGGAAAAAGCCGGGTCCATAGCGGGGTCCAGCAAAATGCCGCGTTTTGCTGTGTCGTAGTAGAAACCGCTTTCTATGATAAAATATATTTATAGTACCACCAACATGTAAAAACTACAGTGAGGTTGTGATCATTGAGCTGGGACCATTCCAATAAGTTCTTATCTCCCAACTCCCTTGGTGGTTAGCCAGATAAACAATGGTTTTTAGAGTGCTCTGTACCAGTCTGTCTGGGGTGTTGGAAGAACTTAATCCCTGATCAAGACATTTCTGGACCAACCTGGACAATTTGTGGACAAACCCAGACTTTCCTTGACAAATTTTGTGGGATTGGTGAGTGCATGTTTTCACCCAGACATTTCTGGACAGATTCTGCGACAAACCTAGACACCAAATGACAAAAAACCCAGACAATTCCTGGGACAAAAATGGGGCATTTTCTGGACATAGGCTGCTCCTGGTGCTGGCCAGTGCACACTACGCGATGGGTGTGATAGATCAAGCTGGGCGCCGACGCCGCTGATTGGGCAAGGACATGACATGATTGATCATTATTACTGACGTAATGGAAATTAATTTGTAAGCCGAGAGCTATGGATAACATTTCAGAGGCATATTGTGACAAAACTAAAAACACTAAGCAAATACAGGCTAACTTCAAATCCCGTTTCACAGCCCTCCCAGATTGTGCCATCCCGGCACACAGACGTATGTAAGTTCAAACGTGATTGGAATGCGCACCGAAACTGCCTACTCTTAATCCTATACTACAATCTATTGAAGCCAAAGCAAGTCAGGTTGTAGTCATCGCGCCATTCAGGATTGTTGTCACACAGCATTCTAGTGTTGTCATCGTACAGCCCGGCTCGCCTCGGTCAAGTATTGCAGAATATACCACCCAGTGTAGTGTCGTCACCCCAAAAATCCAACTGTCGCCACGCCTGCCACATCTCGTCCCGTGGTGTGAGCGCACTGTGTGTTTGACCCTTTCCACCATCACTGCCGTCAACACGCCCATCTGCAATGTTTCGACGAGCACCAGTAGCTTTGCTGTATGTACCTCACTATCGCTCCGGACGCCGTCGTCTCTAACACGTACGGTTTCTATTTCAG
>JAMKCH010070195.1:0-30225 GCA_023653785.1 Ophioderma brevispina | reverse complement strand
ACAGTGTCGGGCGGTTTGGGACATTGTCCTGGGTATGGGACATTGTCCTGGGGGTGTGGGACATTGTCCTGGGGATTGGACCTTGTCCTGGAGGTAGGGAACATGTCCTGGGGGGTTATGGGACCTTGTCCTGGAATGTATGGGACATACCTGGAGGTGGGACTTGTTCCTGGTTTGGGACATTGTCCTGGCGTATAGACTTGTCCTGGGATATGGGACATTGTTTTCTGGAGGTATGGGACATTGTCCTGAGGTATGGGACATCATCCTGGAGGTATGGGACATTGTCCTGGGGTCTGGGACATTGTCATGGTTATGGGCAATTGTCCTGGGTATGGGACATATGTCCTGGGGTATAATACATTGTCCTGGATATGGGACAGTGGTTTCTTGAGGTATGGGACATTGTCCTGGGGTATAGGACATGTGCTGGGGTATGGACATTGTCCTGGGATATGGGACAATTGTCCTGGAGGTATGGGACTCGTCCTGGAGGTAGGGGAGATCATCCTGGAGGTATGGACATTGTCCTGGGGTATGGGACTTGTTCTGGAGGTAGGGAAATTTTCCTGGAGGTATGGTGACATTGTCCTGGAGTATGGGACATTGGTCCTGAAGTACGGGACATTGTTCTGGGGTATGGGACTACATTCTCATTAAATCAAGGCAAACTCAGATTGGTGGTTTACCAGAATACAATTAAGACAAGACCAGTGAGTGATAACATAGAAATAAATTGATCCAACACATACAGTTTCTTGTTTTCAAGAATTGGTGGTTATTCTTTTCTCAATTGTTGAAAATATGCTTGTTTTTTGTTTGTGTTCTTCTAAAGCATTTCATTGTGTACAGAGAGTGGTTCAGAACCACTTATTGCCATCACAGTCTTCCCTAAGATCTCAAATTATGTTTACTTCTTGTTCTTCAACTACCGCACCGGGCGGGGGACCTTTGTGGTTCGAGAACCGCCTTGTCAAAATTATTTTTCCTTTTCAAAACTTTTTTTGCTCAAACTTTTTTTCAGTTTTACGTCTCATTTTCAGAGTAAACAGATTAGTTTTTTTAGCTTGTTTATCTGGTTTTGATTGATGATAATTGATGGCGCCGATGATTATGGTGATTATGATGATGATGATGCGGCGATGGTGATGAGATGATGACGGCGATGATGATGATGATGATGGTGGTGATGGGTGGTGTGTGAGATGATGTATGATGGATGGCGGCGATGGTGAGAGCATAATTATTTTATACTTCTGTCCTTTTCATCTATAAAAATTTTGTTTTGCAATTGATTTGTGGTTTTGTAGCTTAAAAACAAATCCTTTAATCCTGCTCTTTACTTTAATTATAAATTTCTTTCTGTCTTAGTGTTCTTGCTTACGTCTGACCTGCTTCTGGGCTTAAGGCCCCTAAAAAGTTTGTCGCAGAAGACTGTGTAAAAAAAAAATCAACTGTGAAATACATTTGGGGGGTGCTAATGCAAAATTTGAGTAAAAATGTAAGAAAATATGCGCTGTTTTTTCTTGTGCGTAACTACAGCTTACTGCTTCAACTTACCTGTGCTGCTGCCCTGGCTGTTATACTACGTTGCTAGCTTGGCATATTTGCTGTCACGTAGCCGAGGGTGGCAGGCTCCTGTGGGAATCTTGCCCCCCTCTTGTCCCCCTGAAAATGTGTATTTCCATAGGCCATAACATACTAACAAATTTTGATATGCTTGCCCCCCTGAAAATATATGTGCCCCCTTTGTCCCCTCCCCTAAAAAAGCTGGCTACGCCACTGAAGTATTTGACTCTTTGTACATATTTTTTAAAAAAATACAAAGAAAGAACATCTAACCACCATCACCATCATCATCATCATCAAAATAATATCAAAATATTATTAAGACACGATCAGTGATTTTAAAAATATTGAAATTTGCAGGAATAGCTTCCAAGTGAAGGATAAGTCTGTAGAATTCTTCATAATGTTATCTTTTTCAGCTGTAGAATTGAAAGAAAAGGCAGAAAACGGCAGTGTTCCAAGATATGATCATCCATGCAATTACGTGTTGTAGTAGTGGTCCGTTCGGACAGTATGAAATAAAATCTCAGTTTCTGTCCTTATTAGGTTGCTTCGGGTCTATAATTTTTTCTCTTCTCTTTGCAGGGTATGTTAGGATAACCTGTACTTGGTTACGTAAATTGCTAAAATCTGATTTTTGATGATTTTTTCGATTTGCTGATTTAGCAAATCAATGACTAGTGTCTTTAAATAATACCACCAAAAAAGTTTGTTTTCCAGTTAGGCCTGTGGGTTTTGATTTGTGGGCATTTTTCCCACATTTTTTATTGTATGCTGACAAAGGCTATCTTGCATTTCTGAAACATTGAAAAACAGGCGTTGGTCAATTCCCGGGAAATACTATTATTTCCCACCTTAGGGGGGAAGGAAAAAATAGTGGGAAATACCGGGAGGAAATAGTGGGAAGGAAATACAGGTTAAATACCGGGAAAAACATTACTGGGAATACTGGGAAATACCTGATCGATACCCGGGAAATACTCTATGGGATGTAAGTACAATTTGCACTCAATGGGGGTTATACTAAATAACTAATTTTACAGTTATAAAGTTGGGGTGATAATCTGAGTATGTTGAATGGTTTATTCACGTTCAACTTCCAGCAAAAATGATTATAATAAAACCATCAAACAAGTATAGTATTAATTAGATAATCAGATGAGGCTACCCTGGGTGTGACAAATTAGGTGTTTGGTTCTTATGAAAAAGGACCAGCTACGCTAGGATTTTTTTATTTAACACATAAATATTTAATTATTTTTTTATTTTATTTGATTTATAAAATTAATATTTTATTATTAAGTTTGTTATTTATTTTATAAAATTAAAAATGAATAATAGAATTTAGAATAAGCTGCCATGCAGTTAAGGATGTTCGCACTCCAGCCAGTTCGTACTTGTGCAAGCCAGTACTTGTGATTTTAACATCCATGTGCAAAACACTGTCTGCTGGCAAGTTTCATTTCTTTCCTGAGACCAATTTTAGTGAATATGAGTCGCTCTGTGCTATTAGGCACTACATGTCTAGTTCATTTTGATACATAATATTATAATTGTTGAGAGAAAGAATTTTAAAAAAAATTGAGTGAAATGTGCAAGAATCTGGCAGATCAAAAGACTTGGTCAATAGACTAGTTAGTGTGAAATGAAAAACACCATTCAACCCCCTCCTCAGGTATTTATTGATGAAAGTGCTTATCTGTGTTTGTAGTGATTTCTATGATATTTTAAATAAAATTAAGTTTTGTTGAAAATGTCACTATTTGAGTATTCCCGGTTATTCCCAGTATTTCCGTTTTGGCCAAAAATATGCAGGTGGTATTTTACCGGTAAATCCGGTGGTATTTACCGCCGGTAGTTCCCAGGGCGGAAATACCAGGCCACCCTGTTGAAAAAAGGTCTCAAAGATAGACAAAAAATCATTTACATATTGACTTAAGCTATTGGGCTCGATTTAACCATTTCTGAAAATCATTTTCACCTTTGGTTTATTTATAAATAAACCCCAAAATAAATATTAATGCAATTTGGCAAAATTGTTTAACTACCAACTGGAAACGGTTTGTTTTGGCCAACTCATAAAACTATTTTTAAACAAAATCTTAAGTGGTGCAGGAGATATAACACACACATGCCATGGTTGTAACAGTTTCTGGAAGTTCTGAAAATAATTTGATTATTTAAGTATACCTCTGTACTTATGATGCACCAGTTGGACAGCAAACAGATGTTTAAAAAGACACTTAAAATTTCTTGATTGAATCTCAACTATGGTCGAAGGTAATTGTGAGTCATTGATAGCTAGTGTGTAAAGCAATTTACACGAAGTGTAGGAAGAAATAATGTGGTGCTGTAAGGTGTACTAGGGAAATAATAGAAAAATGGAATAGCAGTGGTGGCACAGGATCTTTTTTGGGGGGAGGGGGCAGGAATAGGGAAAGAAATTTGGAGGGGGAAGGGTGAACGAAGAAAAATTTCCAGCCAAAGATGGATTTGCTAGAAGTGTGCAAAAATTTAATGGATCAAAATATATGACATCTAATTTGTTGAAATGCGCATGAAGCATGCAGAAATTTGCTCCGTAATTTGATTACTGACTAGTCAACCATCACTTGCCACCCCTAAGTGAGGTATCAAGTTCGGGGAAAAGGGGAGCAGGACCCATTTGGGAGGAATCATCATTTCCCACTGCCCCTCTATATTCCCCCACACCCACCCCATGTGTGCCGCTGTCACGGATAGTAGCAATTATTTCCCTGTTACAAGAATTATATTCACTATATTATTACAAAATATAGTCAGAAAAATATTATGTGCATCTGGGCAATTCAAACTGGGCCACCTCATTATTGTCCTGCACTGTCTGACTGTCCAGGCCAGGCAGGATTAAGGTGACAACATTGGATTGGACCCTTCTTCATTGTCTTGCTGGATTTGAACTGGCAACCAAAGGTAATTCAATGCAATGTGGTGAGGCATTTGGACTCAGCTTCTCACTGTGGAAATCCTGACTTGGTAAGCCATTAAAATCCTTTTTATGGGTTAATCAGTGACATTTTATCTTAATTCTCATATTACTTTTCATGTTGAAACATTACTCTTTCACTTAAGTTGACTTAAAAACATCTATTTGAAAGATTAAAAAAAAAAAATGATTTGTTCCTACCATAGGTCCAGAGGCAATTGCATGCAGACGTTTGGTCACACATATGCCCAATTGAGCAATATCACAGGGATTAATGTTACTGTGCGGTTAATACTATCAATGCGATTACCACGTTGGAAGGAAAAAATCTGCCCAATTTTCTTTGCTTTATCCAGGATTTATCGCAGCAGCGGCCATGTGGTTACATCTCTCGAGGTATCTGTTAAAACAGACGATCCATTGAGCACTGACTGTATAGAGGTCAGGTATTTGGCGTATCGGCTGTGACAGGCCTCCGATCCCCGTGTGCATTTTCACGTTCATTTTCAACCATGCTTGTTTTTGGAGCTAGGATGATTGCAAATATTGCAGGACTACAAAGCAGGGACAGCATGATACAGGTGCCCAAAGCAAACTCACTGTGCTAAGACAATGCCATCACAGTTTAGAGTCTAGCTCAGAAGTGAAAATCATTCTGTACACGAGTCGCAGTGAATTTCAGTAAAAGATTTTCATAATCGAGAGGTGTTACGTTATAGACTTAAAAAAATATAGAAAGATGTGTACCTCTAATTGTTCAAATTTCTGTTTTGAAAAAAAAATTGTATTTTCAATGGCGGCGCCACTGGGTACAGCCACTTCGCTGTGCCAACGTGCTGAATGCAACAACAATACGATTTGCATATGCGCAAACATTCAATGCAAATTGTGACAGTGTAATCCCGGATAGTAAAACGAAAGCAGTAGCTACCACATTGATCACCGCGAGAACATTGCAGCGTGTGTCAGTACCTTGGGTAAGTATTTCATTTGCATTTGTGGATGTTACCTAACAATTCGACATAGTTAATATTAATTCAGAATGCTAATGTGGCTGTACTACTGTCGGGAGACGTTAGGAAACTGTAAGGAGTTACTTTCTAAAAAGGAATTTTGAGATCACATAAGGTGGTCCATTTTGCCCGTTCGAAATATCGATTGTTAAAGGAGTACTTGTGCGACCACTACTGCCCAGTCCACAAACACAAGTACTTTAGAAATTTGGAGACATAACATTAATTACAAGAATTTTTACTCTCCATTTACCAACTAATTTGAATCCATTTTTAGGAGAAAAAATGTTTAATTTTGTGTTTTCAATCTGAAAAAGGAAAATAACCAGTCGTTAAAGAGAAACTTTACTATCTTCTGCAACTTGCAGATTCTCTTAATACACTCCATACACAATTTTGCAGCAAAGCAACAGAGTATATTATCTATCATAATGCAAAAAATCTGAAATTTTAAGGAATGTATAAGCATAAAACACTATTTATGTGAAAACAAGTGAGCCAATAATGCTCTTATTAAATTGGCCTAATGAACATATTTTATCCAAAAATGTGCAACAAAATTTTAAGAGTTTTGTTATTTTTTCTTGCATTTTGGTGAGAAAGTGTACAAGCTTATCAGTTGAAGTGTATGTTTCCCTCAAACCTTTACCAAACAAAAATAGGAAGAGAGTGAGTTGTATCATATGTTACATATGGCCTAATTTTGCACCATTGTTGCCAAAAAAAATGGGCATAATTTGAGATTTTTATTTAATTTTTGAATTTTGGGGAAGTTTACAGCTATCAATCTGTAATTTCCTTGTATTCCTCTCCAATCCTGTACAAAACACAACTTTGTACGTAATCAGTTTTACAGGTCTCATTTTCAGAGTAAACGATTAGTTTTTTAGCTGTACATATCTGGTTTTTGAGATTGATAATGATGGCGGCGATAAGATGATGTTGGATTAATGATGTGATGATGGCGGCGATGGTGATGATGTGTATTGGCGGCGATTGTGGTTTGATGATTCGGCGATGAATTATGATGGTGGTGGTAAGTCGGCGATGGTGATTATGATGATGATGGTTGGCGATGGTGATGCATAATTATTTTAAACTCGTCTTTTGCCTCATAGAAAACCCTGTTGTTTTGCATATTGATTTTTGGTTTTTGTAGCTTAAACAAAATCCTTTAATCCTGCTTTTACTTGTATTATAAATTTCTTTCTTGTCTTAGGTTGCTGCTTAGGTCTGACCTGCTTCTTGCTTAGGCCACTACAAAGGTTTGTCGCAGAAGAAATGTGAAAAAAAAACAACTGTGAAATTACATTTTGGGGTGCTAATGCGAACATGCAGGTTTTTAACCACATTTTCAGGTTTCAGCCCCTCGAGCTGAATTTTCTTTTTTTTTTAATTCAGTAAAAAGTGTCAGAAATGCTGTCTGGTTTTTTTTTGCTTCACTACAAGCTTACCTGCTTCAACTTACCTGTTGCTGCTGCCCCTGGCTGTTATACTACTTTGCTAGCTTGGCATTTTGCTTTCACGTACCAGGGGGGGGGGCAGCTCCTTGTGGGAATCTTGCCCCTGAAAAATATGTGATTTACATAGGCAACTATACTAACAAATTTAATATATGCTTTGCCCCCTTGAAAATATATGTGCCCCCTTTGTCCCCCCTGAAAAAAAGCTGGCTCCGCCACTGAATATTGTAAATACTTTGTACATAGTTTAAAAAATACAAAGAAAAGAACGTCTACCACCATCACCACCATCACATCATCCATCATCAGCCATCAAATAATATCAAAATAATATCAAATAATATAATAATACCACAAAAGTTTATTTTCCAGTATGCCTTGTGGTTTTGATTTGTGAGTCATTTTTCCCACATTTTCTTATTGCTATGCTGACAAAGGCTGCATTCTTGAACATTGACAAATGTCTCAAGATAGACAAACATATCATTTACTATGGACTTACATGTAGCGATTGGGGCTCGTTTGAGCCATTTCTGGAAAATCATTTTTACCTTTGGTTATTGTATAAAATAAACCAAAATAAATATTAATGCATTTTTGCAAATTGTTTAACTACCTACTGGAACGGTTGTTGTTTTGGCCTACATAACTTATTTTTAACAAATACTTTAATGTTGGTGCAGGATATCCTTAAACACAAATGCCATGGTGAAAAGTTTCTGGAAGTTGCTGAACATCATTTATAATTTAAAGTATACCTCTGTACTTATGATGCACCAGTGGACAGCAAACAGATGTTTTAAATATCACTAAATTTCTTGCTTGAATCTTAACTATGTATATATAATTGTGGGTCATTGTAGTGTGTAAAGCAATTTAGTATAAAAGTTAGGAGAAAAATGTGGTGTCTGATGTGACTATGGAATTACTAGGAAAATTACTATCAGTAGTGGCACCAGGATCTTTTTTGGGGGAGGGGCAGAATTAGGGAAAGGAAATTGGGGGTGAAGGTGAATAAAAATTTTCAGACCAAAGATGGATTTGCTAGAAGTGTGCAAAAATTTTAACGGTCCAATAATGACATCTACTTTGTTTAATGCACATGAAGCATATGCAAGAGAATTTGCTCCTGAATTTGATTTTGATAGTCCACCCATCCCTTTTGAATAAGGTGAGGCTCAAGTTCAGGAACTGGGAGCAAGGACACATTTGGGAGAATCCTCAGTTCCCTGCCCCCTCTATATCCCCCCACCACACATCCCTGTGCTGCCGCTGTCACGGATTAGTAGCAAGTTAATTTCCCTGTTACAAGCAGTAACTTATTCCCAACTTATTACAAATATAGTCTCAAAAATTAATGTGCATCTGGGCAATTTCAACCTGGCACCTCATTATTGTCCTGCACTGTCTGACTTGTGACTGTCCAGGCAGGATAAGGTGGCAACATTGGATTGGAACCTTCTTCATTGTCTTTCTGGCTTTGAACTGGCAACCAAAGGTAATTCAATGCAATGTGGTGAGGCATTGGGACTCATCTTCCACTGTGTGAAAATCACTGACTTGGTAAGCCACTAATATCTTTTTATGGGTTATTCAGGGACATATTATCTTTAATCCTCATTCTTTTTCATGTTAACATTTAACTTCCTTTCACTTAAGTTGATTTTAAAATCATCTATTTGAACAGATTAAAAAAATGATTTGTTCTTACCATAGGTCCAGAGGCAATTATGCATGCGCGTTTTGTTCCACATATGCCCAATTACAATCTCATAGGGATTAATGTTCACTAAGGCACTTTGGGGTCTTTACTATCAATGCGATTACTCACGTTTGAAGGAAAAAATCTGCAATTTTCGTTGCTTTTCTATCCAGGATTCTATCGCAGCAGCGGCCATGTGTTGACATCTCTCGAGGGTATCTGTAACAGACGCTCCATTGACCACTGACCTTATAGAGGTCAGTCATATGGCGTATCGGATGTGACAGGCGCCGATTCCCGCGTGTGCAAATTTTCACGTTCATTCACATGCTCTGGTTTGGAGCTTAGGTGATTTCGAATATTGCAGACTACAAAGCAGGGACAGCATGATGAAACGGTCACCAATCAACTCCCTGTGCTAAGACAATGACATCACAGGTTTAGCAGTCTATCTCAGAAGTGTAAATCATTCTGTCCACGAGACGCAGTGAATTTTATCATTAAGATTTCATTAATTGAGTTTTACGTTAAGACTTAAAAATGAATTAGAAAGATGTGTATCTAATTGTTCAAATTTCTGTTTTTTGAAAAAAAATTGTATTTCCACTGGCGGCGCCTGGGTAGCGCAACTTCCTGTGCCAACGTGCCTGAATGTAACAACAATACGATATGCATATGCGCAACATTCCAAATGCAATTTTGACAGTGCTAATCCAGGATGGTAAACCAAAGCCGTACTACCACATTGATCAACGCGAGACTGCAGCGGTGGTCAGTACCTTGGGTATTTCATTGCATTTTTGGCATGTTACCCTACCAATTCGACATCGTACTAATTCATAGAATTGCTACTGTGGCTTTACTACTGTCGCTGGAGACTTTAGGAACTGTAAGTACTTTCTACAAAGGAATTTTTTGAAGAGCACATAAGTTTGTTCCATTGTTCCCGTTCAAATATCGGCTTCGTAAGGGTACTTACTTGTTCGACCACTAATCACAGTCCACAACACAATTAACTTAAAATTTGGATTCATAACATTTAATACAGAATTTGACTCTCCATTTACCAACTACTTTGAATCATTTTTTTAGGAAAAATGTTAATTTTTTGTTTTTCAATGAAAAGGAAAATAACCATTTCTTAAAGAGAAACTTATATTCATTCTGCAACTTCAATTTTCACTCTTAATACACCACATACAGAATTTTGCTGCAACAGAGTCTATTCGATACCCTTACTTTACCCTAATTAGCATATTTTGAAAATGAGCAATTTATATTTTCTAATATCATAATGCAAAAATCTGAAATTTTGAAGAATTTATAAGCATAAACACATATTTATGAAACAAGTGAGTCCATAATGCTCTAAAATTGGCCTAATGAACATTTTTTTTACCAAAAATGTGCAAATTTAGAGTTTTGTTATTTTTCTTGCAATTTTGGTGAGAAGTTTACAAGCTATCAGTCTGAAATTGTCATGGTTTCCCCTTCAAACCTTTACCAACACAACTATGAAGAGAGTGAGTTGTATCATATGTTACATATGGCCTAATTTGCACATTGTTGCAAAAAAAATGGGCATAATTTGAGATTTTTATTAATTTTTGAATTTTGTGGGAAGTTTACAAGCTATCAATCTGTAATTTCCATGTTTCCTTCTCCAATCCTGTACAAACACAACTTTGTACGTAATGAGTTGAAAATATATTTCATGACCTAATTTAAATATTTTTATCAAAATGCGGAAAATGTATAAGGCTGTTAAGACCCCCATTTTCAGCATCATTGTCCCCCAAAGATGCCATATTTTTAAAAGTTTACCAAACTCACCCAAACTCCCAAAGACCCCTATTTTTTTGGAGAATTTAGAAAATATTCACCCAAATAACACTGGCGTACCAGGGGGGCCTTGGGGGCTCTAAAGCCCCCTCAAAGTTCTCAAGAAAAAAGAGGAAGGAAGAAAGAGGAAGGGAGAAAGAAGAAAGAGGAAAAGAGAAGGAGAAAAGAAGAAAAGAAGAAGAAAAGAATGGTACATTGATTTTTTTCATGCAAATGCGGATCAAAAAGTGACGGAAGAAGTACGCAAGGAAAGGCGTTTAGGTCTTGAAAACCCTAAAACCTCAGGAGCTTCAGGGGGCTCTGCCCCTGGACCCCCGCCGGGGCGTTGCCCCTGGACCCCACCAGGGACCCTAAGGCGGGCCCCCTGGTCCCCACCCGTTAGTCGCTCCGCTCGTTCGCTCTCATGGTTCGAAGATTTTTAGTCCAGCCCCCCCTCAATAAAATTTCTGGGCACACCTATGGATAACCTACTTTTTGAAAATTTCGACATTTTTTTGATAATTTAGCAAATTTGTCGCTCAAATAACCCCTATTTATGGGCAATTTGGCTGTCTCTCATCCAAAGACCTATTTTTTCCATGTCACCGAATGCCTCTGGGTTTGAAATCGCCAGCCTTGCACCCCTCTGAATTTCATATTCGAGTGCCACCCCCTCGTAAAAATGTTTTAAAATTAGCTAAGGGCGGGCTCATTATTTATGCCAGGGGAATGGAGGAATTGAGGGGGAATACGAAGAAAATTGTAAGAGACAGAGTGGAATGTGACATTTTTCATCAAGAAGGAACAATGAACTTGCAAGGGGAATGTGAATTTTTTTTAAACGGAAGCGGAAAGCGAGGGGGGGGAATGCGACATTTTTCGCCAAAAAAAGTTGAAATCCTTCCTTTTCCCCCTGGTGTAAATAATGACCGTTCCCTAATGTAATTAATAAGCATATCCTTCAAGAAGCAATTGAGGGACCTGCTATAAGGGCAGAAGGTCTAATCAAACAAGTGTCAAATTTCGGCGATTACATGGGTGGAAAATGCATTTGGTTTAAAATGTTTCATTCAACATCAAAGCCCATTCCTGCACTACAAAATCAGCCTTTCCTCCCCATAATAATGGCACAATCGGATGATCTAATGTCATGTATTACATACTTCATATTTCACTGAGATACAAACTATTTTGCGATCTTTACATCACAACTGTCAAATTACAGCACCGCCACGTGAGCACCACATATTGCAATAGGGTTGCCACTTCAAGTTTGGCATTACACAAGCTGGTTTCTTGGTAGCACTTTATGCATTACTCATATTAGTCTTCTTTTTGGAGTGCTGTTAGTGATCAAATTGCTTTGTAAAAAAATACAGAAATTCTTTGATCAATATGTAATCTAGCACATCTTGTTCATTTTCTGGAAATATTTTCGTTGTGGAGAAAATTTTTTTTGAATATTTCAAAAATCCATATCTCAGGAAACACATCTGATTCACAATCGACAAACACCCAGCTGTAGCTTGTCATTAGAACTTTCCAAAAACCCACACTCGGAAGGCCTGTAATCAGTTGCAACGTTCCAATTTACACATTTCGTCAGTCAAATTAAATGCTAAACTCATCAAAAGTGGTGCCAAGTGGCGTGGTCTATGTTTACCATGCGTTTCAAATGGGACATAGAAAGGTGCTCGAAAACTTGCTCATTTTGTGTGATGACTCATCAAGGTATCTCACGCTCTAGCTACCAACCTACACCTTATTTTTCGATTCCACTTTAGAATGTTAGAGGGAAGATATGCTGCAACAACATATTTGAGCGGGAATGACATTGGGATTAATTGGAATTAAATTGATGATTTCAGTAGAATGTGTTTGTTCTCTACGAACTCACACACACATGTTCAATGCCTCGATCCGTAACACGATTTACGTATCAGTAACTGAACTGCCTATTTAAACCCCCTTCTGCAACGTAAAGGCTGAAGTTCAGTGATTCCAGCCCCTTATGTTTTATTCATTGTACACTAGATGTCCTTGCAAAAGCTTATTCAACAACTTTTAAGCTCATCCCGACTTTGCGTTTTTTTGTTATATAGCAATGCTGATTTCTTGCACTGTCCCATAGGCCACTGTGCTCATAATTTTCCTGTCCCCGTTTACGACACAGAAAATACAAATTGCGAATTACTCTTTCACAGACACAAGGCCGAATTTTGCATTGTACGTATTTGGCAGCACATAGACTTACTAATGTTAGCGGTTCATATGATATGAAAATCTCACCTTTTTCTTGAGGCTCAGTCGGAGCGGGGGGGGGGGACTAGCTGTGGATCACGAAATTCCCTTTTAATTTTTATGAGGCTCAAAACTTGGACTAAATGTGCAACGCTGACCATAAAAGATTTTATGAGTGGAAAGTATTCCCAACGCAAAAAGTTCTGAGACTCAGGTGTAACCATCTCGAACGAAGTTTTGCAAATGTTCTGTTCTATTTTAAATATCGCCATTTCATACATATGGGTTTTTGGGTGCAGCCATTCGAATGATGATGAAACAATTTATACTCACCAAAGTTTTTTAGATTGTTCTAAATTTTATCACATCCTACGAACATGCTCCAACCTATGCATTTTTTGTGCTCAAACACGCCATCAGAAACACCCCTTACTTTGCACTTAAAAATTTCGGTGCGCCCCATGCCTAGTAGCGTTCCCACGCTAGCATCGGTAAGCCCTCACTTAATCGCCGACTGGCATCATGATCCTTTGCTCGTTTTTGTGTCTCAGTCTATTGGGGCCACCACATGTGAATTTTTCCCTTGGATATTTTATACAAATTTTTTCCCCCCATTAATATCTGTCTATTTATTGGGTACAATATTATCTTATATATCTGGCATCTGGAGGTGTTTTGTTGTACAAACTTACTGTTCATCGAGCTTGGTGGATGACGTGCTGATGAGTTTATGAAGATTTTTCAGATTGGAATTCGGAGGATCAGAATTCCGAAGTTCAGAATTTCTGAGATCTGAATTCGGAAGTGTTTGGAATAAGTATTATGTATATCTTCACAGCTGGTTTTGCCCGCGAGCCTCAGCCGTTTTTTTCGCGTTGCTCGTACTGTGGGTATTAAGTGGGCTTATTCCTTGGCAAGGTTTAGCTCCCCCCCCGCTTTGATAAGTCCAACAAGTTGGACCAGCCAGAGCATGTTGGGATCAGGTGCTCCCTGTTGTCGTGTCTGCTTCCCTTTGCATTTGCATTCTACATTTTGGTGACTCCAGGTTGCGTCGGGCACGGTTCGATGCTTAATGTTAATATTACTGTCTAATCTACATACCGCCTTGCAACTTCTTCCCTTCTTTCTTTTTGATGTTGCAGAAAGAGTCTTCTACCACGCGCCACTCCGTCAGATGTTTGAGTGTAAGACAGTATCCCTCGAAGACAGACAAGAACCCTCATGAATTGTGTGTGAAGTGCTGTTTTTGTTCAACGAGAAGGACCTGGTATAAATATACAGATAACGCAACTAGTATGAGTCAGACCCATTGGAATCCAGAAGTACTTTGGACGAATTGGATTGTGTGATAACAGACCTGGAGAGAAAGACCCCACGGTGTATTTTAAGGCAATGCTCACAGTTCCAGCTCCGTCCAGGGCATCTCCCCCCGGTCGCGACCAGCGAAGACTCTACCCAAATATTTCTACCATTCCCAGACCAATCGATCTACCTTTGAGTATAGTCTCCAGTGCGATACTCACTAACCGTGGTTGCAGAGGCTACATTACAGTTTATAGGGCAAGTTCGCCCAGCCACCCTATCTCTTTGAAGATTAAGGGCCTATGATTGGTGACTCGTGAACTCAGAGTGGAATAAGTGAATACTTTCGACTGGCTAATCTATCCAGCCTTCCATTCATAGTGAAGTGGAAGAGTATCAACGTTTGATTAGTCCGCTACGATGCCGCCACTTACAAGTTAAAAGTAATCAAACCATGGCTTATTGGTAACCGGGTGGTACTCGTCAGAACCGACGGCTTCACGGCTATCTACAACATTGAGTATCCAGCCTGCGAATCATGATTCAACTTTGAGAATTGGCCTCGTCCGATATGAATTCTCAATACGTGAGGCATCGCTTGTCACATATCTCCGTAGAGCAATGGATAATAAGCCGCTATCAACGGCATCCGTGGTGATGCATATGATTAAAGGTCTAGTTAAAACACCGTGGTAGCAGTCAATAGAGCCCATCGGGCCATTGTTAAGACTATTTATGTTGATAGAGAATTGGACCACGGTACCGGGTACCCGTAAGACCGGAGCTTTTTTCGTGGTTGCTCGATAGCATTGTGTGATGTTTATATAAATAATTAATGAGTGTCATGATTAGTCTAGAGTCCTTTCTACTAGTGACGACCGTCAACGTGACTTCAGTCCGTGGTTTAACTCGGTTCTATTACTGCAAGACCCGCTGATTTTACTGTTAATTTAAAATGGACGGTCATGAGTTTATTTATACCAGAAAATGAGTCTTTCTACGGCGAGTGGAGGTAGATATTCTTTCAACACGAGTCAGAGCTTTTCCTCCACGGCTCCGAGGAAAGTTAGAGTTTGTCGATGCAAGAGGTGTTTTATTCACGACGAGAATATTCTTACCCGCCTCTTTGGAGTACAGTTGTTTTTAACAGTCAATCCTGTCCGTCTGCCTAACCGATCGCCGGGCTGTTACCACGTGGTTATTCTGTTGAAAGTGCTACTATACCGTTCTTGCCGTCGAGCTTACCTCGTGGCCGTCAACATTGTGTCTCCCGGATGTAAACGCTTCTAACTTTCTCCTCCATACAACCACCCTTTTTTCATCTAGTCAACCATCAGGCCGTTGTCTACATCCTTTTAACCGTTCATTCTCTGTCTTCCTTACCAGTCTAGTAAAGCGTCTAGCCGTCGTCGTGCTTTCAGAAATGTTCCTCCTCTCTCGTTCACTCATCTCGTACCAGAAAGGTGAAGGTTCCGTGTTCTGTTCTTCTAGAAGCCGCGCGACTCTTCCAGAGGTTGTAGTTTAGTATGCAAGTCTTCGGAGAGATACTCCTGGTGATAGTAGTTTGTGCGGTTCTCCGATACAGAGATAGCTCCTACTCGTTAAGAATTCTTCTCCCACTCACGCCTAGATGGTTTCATCATTCGAGTAGCAGAAAAGCACATCAAAGATATCTCCTAGTCACTTATTTATGTAAGTTTTAGAGGCTCCTTCGGATTGTTCTTCACGTCGGGGTATCCCAGTTCTATGATCAGTCGTGGATTTTCTGGGATCAAGACATAGTGATTACTTTTTCATATCTTTATATTAAAGATCCAGATCCAGAATTATGTTTATTAGAGGCAAGTCCGTTCTACTTTCGATGGAACGTTCCCTCTTACACATGCCATAGCCTCTTTTAGTGACTCTGTATAAGGGTTCAAATTGAATGAAGTCCTAGTATTTTTCGAACTCAAGACGTAAGATGATGAGATTTCTTTCACGGTGTAGTGGTAAGTAAACTCATACCTTGCGGTTAAAGTTTATGTCTGCCTCCCGGATATGAGCGAAACTTAAGAGTTAATGTATGACGATAATCGTGTAATATAACCACTCCGGAATGGTTTTATTCTTCTCATGACTCTTTCTTATGATTCATCACAACTAAGAGCCTACCTCAGGGACAGCTCCTCTTCCTATTGCAGTTTCAAGCTGAGATTTCTGAGACCTACTCAACCACTATGGCTAATGCTACTCCACCCATTGCACTTTTCTAGTCGAAGTAACTAACCATTAGAGCACACTGGTGAAAGTTGGGTAAGATTCTGATTTGATAGAGGTAGCATACCAACGGTGAAAGATTTCCCCGGAATTTGTGGTGCTGCCTTATTCCGATGTCAGCTCTTCTTGAAAAAGTACCTCTTTCCTAATGTTCCTGTTCTGGCTCTTTGGCTGTTTTGGTTCTACGAGGTTTGAAATGTGCTTCGACTATTCTTCAAGAAACTTAGTCCTAGTACAGTTCTGCTTCAGCTGCTGAACATTCATGAAACAGTTGGTGAAGCCTCTTATTCCTTTTTTCCTGTGTTGTCAGACACTATGTGAGTTCGGAAGTCGATTTGAAAAGTTATCAAAAGATTCCCCTTCTCTGATGGATTCCTGAGTCTTCCAGACATGTGAGGAGATTTTGAGTTCTTCAAAGTTCCTTCTGGTTCTCACTCGTTGCTGGGAATAGATGAAGTCTGATGAGAAGATTTACGTTAGCTGAGTCCATGCCCATCAGCTTGGGTTGAAGATGGTTCTTCAGATCATATAGGAGAAACGCCCATTCGGGGAAAATTCAAGCAAGACCATCCCATCAAGCTGTATTGAAGAGGTTCGATCTACGTATATATGGGAGTAGATGGAGTAGATTCTTTGAATGAATGTACGATGGTAATCTCCACATTTGGTAGACAGATTGCCCGTGATGGGTTTTGAGTACATCAGTGTAAGCCTTACTGTCTAAAGGTCATCGTGTATGAGCAGTTGTGTGGAGCTCCTTTGTGGAGGTGCTGTCTTTAGCCTAAGGCTCTGAGAGATGTTCTTTTTCTATGACAGATCTTCATCAAGTTCCTGGCACGGGCCTTCAAACGTTGTTTGTCTCTCGGCACGACAGAGCGGCTTGATTGCTTGAACCTTACAGCCAAGAGGTTCCTTAAATTCCTCCTGAGATAAGGGATCTCTTGTTCTGAGGTCAGTGCATCAGCTTATCGTTTCTCAAGAAAGAGGATCGTGTCAAGCTGGAGATCAAGCTGTCAAGAAAGTAACCACTTGGAGTCGAAGGTTTCTTCAGACTTAACAACCTTTGTGGATTTGAAGCTACAGAGAAGAGGCCTTTCCCCTTTTATTATATTCCTGCCAACAGAGGGAACAGAGGGTTTCTTTTCGGAAGTCGCTTTACGCGATTAAGGCAGCCAAATTCAACTAATAGAGGCTCCAGACAGAAGTTATTCCTTCTACTCCAGTCTTAGAGGCTTCTGATTGGCGCTAGTAAGTGAGGAAGGTTCAACTGATTCTTACCTACCCCTATGACCCCGTTGGGCGTCTAAAGCCTGTCTTCCCGGCGTAGCGGTTGATAATTTTTTTCTCACTCAGATCATCGTGTTCTGCGCCAGACTTTCTTAGAAGGTTACCATTCAGAGTTTTACCACTCCCCGAACGATGAAAGTCAGATTCTTCTCTGTTCTACTCTCCTATGCCAAAAGTACAAGACTCTCAAAGCTTTGATTCTGCATGAAGTGAGGAGTTATTTTAGGAAAAAGAAATCTTTTTCCAATTATAAATCTAATTGGAAGTTTCTACTCTTCCTAGATCCGAAGGAAAAGGAGAACTCTAATCCAATCTTCAACTTTACACTCCCTGTTCACTATTTATTCGTCCGAGACTTATTCAAATAAAAACTCATTCAGTTGTTTATAGGAGTTGTATTAGGGCTGGTTCAGCACAACGTTAGACTTATGGATTCTTCCTTATCATCCTTGTTCCTGTTTTTCCACATAAACTATGGCTATGTCCCTTAGGGTGGAAGGTAATTTCAATAACTTCCACACCACCCCGTCATATTTTCGACAGATTCTTCGAAGCCAGGTTAGAAAGCATGCATGATGTCCCACAAATTAAGGAGCGTGGTCGAATATTATAAGAAAACTCCACTTATATGTACTAGATTTGCTAACGCTGATGTTACACTTTAGCTTTCAAGAGACGTTATCCTGGGAAATCGGGGAAAATCAGATCAGATTATTCCACTGTATTGCCTACGGTTACCCACAGAGGAAACAAGAGTATACTCAGTGTACGATGAATATCGCGCCACCCGTCACTTGGTTGCCAGAATCAATTTATTACCCTGAAGGCGGAACATCTCCCTGGAGTTATCATCTATTTCGTAGACAGTTTTTTCCATGGGAAAAGTCGCCAAAAGATAGCTACTCGGATCTATTGTGTGATGGCTTTCAACGTCATATTTGCCAGATGATTTTTCTCAGATTACACAGGCCACTAGTCGATTCTGGTGTTGCAGTGCATTGGCTATTTCAAACTCCCCCATACTGTAAGTATGGAACAAATGTGGCTGCGACGAGAAAACTTGGGTGAGAGACTGCTTTTTAATGAGTTGGGTCAATCTGAAATTGCTAAATCTTCCGGCAAAGCTTTAGCAATCAGGTCATGCAGGATGCTGCTATACGCCCCTTTTTGGTCACACCTAATGGTTGGGATTGTTAGGGTTCTATCTAGTTTAGTAGAGTAGGATCATCCGAGATGGAGTCTGTAGAAACTCGTGAGCTGGCGCTAATAACCAAATTCGATAGAGTGACGCTTCTAGGATAAAATCTCTATCTGTAATGCACTCTGGTAGCCTTTCTCACAGGCTTCGCTCCTTCCTAATGCAAGGATTGTTCTGTAGAGCTGCCTCCTTGCAAGCATGAATGCTAGAAAGGAGTCACCTCCATTTATATACCTATACGTAGACTTCCGACCTTTTCTACGTCATGGTTGAAGAAATTCTACAGTTGATCACATACAGCTTCCGTTGGCGACGTGACGAAATCGGACTCCGATCTAGCCGTGTACATCTCCACTGGCCTCAAAACGATCAACTCATCGTGGTACATCACCACTCTGGCAAAAAATATTATTAAATTAGGGGTGCTATTTATTTTTGAGAACAGACACAATAAGATATCGTTCTACTGTCTAGGCTTTGAGAATACCTAACACCTGGCTTACTGTTCCTTGTCCGGCAAGTTTTTCAACCTTTTAGGGTCGTACGAGCGTCGCGCACGCTTTAATGAACGTACTCGGATTCGATGCAATACGAAGTTTCACGCGTAGTCTTTTTTCGGAAATGGTAAAGTATTTATGGATTTATAGCCAAAACCCAGTCATCGATTTTATAATACCTCGGCCTGACAGTTCGCGTCTCAGAGCTTCCTAGCGCTTACTGGCTGACCTGGAAAAACACACACTCGTGTCCGTCGGAAGCACTTCGGAAATTTTTACCGTCTCTCTAACCTTCTTAAGAAAAATCCTATGGATTCCCTCAATTTCTACCCAACCGGCTTCATCACTTACCTTAAACCTGCAGCAAGCAAACATTATCACGCTGGGTTACTTTCCCTCGATCATCTCTGACGCTTTAAAGTGAAGCCTCGTCACTACTGGTCAGTAACATCGCCATTATACGCCGCATTCTTAGACCATTTTTTGAAGTTAGGCAACATCCTCAGGTTTTTCACGTAGGAGTTAACATTACTGGAATTATGGAAGCAGCAGGATGGATGAGCGCATACACGCTTCCAGAATGTTTTGTATGAAAGACGTCCTTACTAGTTTTTAAATTGTGACCAAAAACATCCTGTCAGCAAGCAGCCAGAGTAGAGGAAGGAGGCTAAGCATCATTACCATTTATGCTCATAAGGTGAGGCAATGACTGTATATATTTATACAATTGTATATGCTTTTCACATGAGGTGCTATATCTATCATCATGATATATGTATGGATGTACATTGGCGCAAAATTATTTCAGCGTCCATAGAATTCAGGCGTGAAACCCCGTAGCACCTGAGACTATATAACGCCCCGGCTCCACTAACTCCACCTAGTGACCAGTGTGTGTGGCAGTCATGCACTAGTTGGATCATGTCGTATGTATAAAATGGTTAAAATAGAATATACTCAACACAATGTGATATTGTTCTATTTTATACATGTATACTTACGAATTGATCCAACTAGTAACCCTCATCCAGGCCCTTCCCCCGCATGGAGCCTTGGGGACGGTACAAAAATGAGGCAAAGGATCATGGGAGCCAGTGCGATAGTGATGGCGTACCGATCCTAACGTGGGACCGCTACTAGGCATGGGCGCACCGAAATTTTTAATAATGTGCAATAAGGGGTGTCTGGATGGCTTTATTTGAGCACAAAAAAATGCACTATTTGATCATTCGTAAGTATACATGTAATAAAAATATAACAATCTCTCAACTTTGGTGAGTATAATTGTTTTCATCTTCATCATCGAATGGCCTGCACACCCCAACCCATATGTAAATTTTGCCCTGATATTTCAACAGGCTTATATTTATGTGGAGAGGTAAAAACATGATTTTGGTATGCCCCATGGAGTACTTATGTAAAATTAATAGCATTTTGTCAACCAAATTGGGGCAATTTTCACTCATATTAATTTCCAACCCAAACACCCATTAGTCCCTCACTATTTTCACAGAATTAATGAGAAAAATAGTTGCTTTCATTAAATTTTGACCATTGTGACTTCCAGGTAAATTCTAAGGGGTTCTGGGCGACTCGAGGCTTTAGAGCGATTGGACAATGGGCCTTTAAGAAGGTCTATTGCTTGTATGAAGGTACCTAGGGCCATTAACTTATTGATACTATTCTTTTTGGGTCAATTGTCACAATTATGTCAGCAATAAATGATTCATGATGTCTATGGCTCATCCGGTTGTACTAGAGGTCAAGCACTACTACAAAACAGATGAACTCAAAGTTTGTAATATCCAACAGGTGCAAGCACCACTACTTATAGGATATCATGATTAGAGTTATAACCTATACGCTAGCTGTTTTTGAGGCATTGTTTAAAAAATCGGGGGATGTGGTCTGGTCCCAATGAATTTTCATGAGAGGGTCCTGATCTCATTCTCCATCTAAAAATTAAGAATAGTTACAACAATTAGTATTTATTGTAGACAAATGCCCCATGTGGTTCTTGTAAATTTGCAATTCTCTCGTTTTGTGCCTTCAATCTTTCCCGAATGCAGTGAATAGCCCAGTGGTCACTTTCTTGTTGTTTATTACCAATCACAAACTACAGGCTTGCTGATGTTCTTATATGAGGCAGCTCGCATGATGTTCTTATATGAGCACTTCCGCTCGCATGAATACAACACGGGCATGTTCAAGTTCTAATGGTGGGAAAGCATATGGAGTGTCAATTAACAATTGTATTGTTAAATTGCAGTCATTGTGAGTTATCAATGACCTGCGTTGGTATTACAGTATTTTACACCAGAGTGAAATTTTGATTGTAATGCAGGCACTGTGGCTTGAGGGTTGTGAATTATTAACAATACCCTGAGGGGTACCTGAGATTGTTGTAAAGTTGATCTTACATGTTTGTGATTGATTGCTGGCTTCATTTCCCATCTTTCTACTAATTTCCATATTTTATGTTTTTATTTATTACTTCAGTTTGAGATGACCAGTTTGTTGCAATTTCAAACAATAATTTCATTATCCAGGATACATTGTTTGCTATTTTGTGTTGCAATTTTTAACTCAGTCAGGGGTTTCTGAATTGTTAAAGATTTTTTGTTCATTGATTTAGTTGTTGCAGATTTCTTGCTGTGAGATATGGAGAACAAGATAGTGTCCTTAGTTAAAGATGGCAATACATCAGGCTTATTGCAGCAAGTCAAAGGGCTTAAGCAGGAACAGGTGAGTGTACATGTAGCCTTTGACCTCCAAATTGTTGTCCACCTTCCTCCTCACTCACTTTCTCCTTCCCTCCCTTCCGCTCTTCTGCCTTTCCTCTTCTCCTTTCCTCCTTTCCTTATTCTCCTTTCCTCATTCTCTCTCTCCCTCTTTGCCCTCCTTTCCTCTCCTTCATTCTTTTTCACTCACACACGACTATTATTACGCCACCTTCAAGAAATCGTCACAATCATTAATAATAATAATAATACCAAGTATTTAGGTACGCCATTCGCCGAAGCATCATGGCATTTACAATTATTATTACGCTATCACTAGGAAATCATCAATCATTTCGCTTCAACTAGGGCACGACCGTAGCGCAGCTCCTATCAGCACTTAGATTGTAACATTCCCCTGACAGCTCCCCATTTTACTCCTGGGTAGAGAGAGGCAAGTGAGGTAAAGTGCCTTGCCCAAGTGCACAACACGTTGGCCTCAGCGGGACTCGAACCCACAACCTTCAGATCATGAGTCGGTCGTTCTGTCCACTGGACCACACGTGCCCACACGTTTCATTTAGGTGACTGCTCAAAGACATGCCTTGCAAGTGCACAAGCCTATCAGCACTTAGATTGTAATATTCCCCTTAACAGCTACCCAGATTTCGCTTGGGTCGATGAGGCAATTGCGATTAAGCATCCTGCCCAGGGACACAAACACGTTCTGAGGTTGCTTCCCTCAAATGTCCACATAATAAACACTAATCTCTTTCTTGCTCACAGTTTTCATTTTGAGGTACATCTCCACTCTGACATCATGTTTCAATGTTGTAGCCATTAAAGTGACAGGAGAAGATTTTTTTGAGGATACAAATTTTTCTCAAATTGCACTGGATTGGTTGTAGACCACCTACTGAGAACGTTTATAAGGTTTATTGGACAAACAAGTACAAAAGAAAACTGTAAACCTTGTTTTGAACATGCCTGCTATCGCAATCGTCCCTATAGAAAGTCATGCTTTGGTTTTCTGTTGTGCATGACAGAAAATACTAGATCATCTTTTTACATAAAGACGGCATATTCGGCCTATTCACTTCAGATGTGATCTAATACATTGGTAAGCAATCCAAATATGCAAAAGAACCTGGGTTTGAAAAAAAAATTAGGGGGCACTTCCGGAAATGTCCTCATGTCCCTTTAAAGTTATTGTCATTGTTTGAAGAACATTTTGAGTGGTGCTAAGTTGATTATAGTTTTTCATTATGCTCAAATATGTGGTAAATTATAATTTGTGTTTTTAACTTTTGTATCAGATTCCTGATATTTTACGCAGACAAGCTTCCAAAAATCCGAGTGATCTAACAACATTGATACAAGGTGTGTTTCAAGGGTCACCGGTCTCTGAGCCAGGCTGTCTTCAACGCAGATTACAAGTTTTCATACACACCATCAAGCTTCTACAAAACATTGAAATAACCAACAAAGTTGCAACAGAGATGGTCGGATTCCTGATGTTTGAGGTTTGTTTTAAATGTAGCAACTTAAGTTGTTTAATGGCATAATCAGTGTGTAACAATTTGTTTATCTGACTCCTGAAGAATATCAGTAAAATTACAGTGATTCTGAGGCTCTGGCAATGGGCGTGATATAAATTTTATTATTTTAATTATTGCTGCTGAAAATGGCAGAATAGGAACATTTTGAATTAAAATATGTTACTCAAAAGCTTTTAATTGCTAACAAACCTGAACCCCTGCCAAGTACTTTTTTCTGTGGGTTTTTTCAAACAACCATTTGCCAATAAGCCCATGATATACTTGCAGTCACAACAAGCGATTTCTGCTCGTGAGTATGCGTAACACCTGATCTTGAGTCAAAATCCGGTATTGCGCATGCCAATCGCTCGCTGCGACTGGAAGTATATCATGGGCTATAAAAGCTCAAGATCAGACTCAACAGGTGACTAGTTGGTTAAAGCAATAACGGCACATTTTTTGAAGAGCACCTAAATTTTAGATTATTGCATAGTTGCATTAGTAATTGGTTAGTAAACTATACCTGGTAAAGCTTGAACTGGTCTATGTATCACAAAAGTAGGACTTTCATAATTAGGACTCAATATTGTATACCAATAATAAATTCAATGGCTGCTGGAAAGATCCTTCCAATATGAAATAGCTAGGTAATAAAGCCATGTACAGGTCTATGCTTATTCATTAATAGTTCTGTTGGTTCAGACAAGCCAAGTTAAAATTGAATATCATGAGGTGACCCTATATTTCACAATGGACCGACAGAAAATGGTATTTTTAGCTCTGCTATTAAAGCAATAACAGCAGATTTTTTGAAGAGCACCCCCAATTTTCAAAATTTGATATTTTTGCAAAGTTATGTTGGTAATTGTCAAGGAGACTACACCTGCGAACGAGAATGCTCAAAAATGCGTATTTATCATAATATAAGCGATTTTGTACTTAGAATTGGGATCCCAGATTGTACTTAACGGCAGAGCTGGAAATGCCAAGTTTATGTCCATCCATGATGAAATAGTGCCACCTCATTAAAATGACCGCTAACTTGACTTGCCCGAACAAATAAAGCAACTAATGGATGAGCATAGATACATACATGGCGCTATTTCCTGGCTATTTCATATTGGAAGGCCGTTTCCAGCAGCTGTTGAATTATTATCGGAGATCTCCAATATTAATTATTCTAATTACAAAATTCCTTCGTTGGCGACACATAGACATTTTTGAGCTTAACCATTCACAGGTATAGTTTACTAGCCAGTTACCAATGCAACCATGTAAAAATCTCAATTTTTTTGAATAATTGGGGGCACTCTTCAAAAAAATGTGCTATTATTGCTTTAAATTACAATGTGGGATCTCAATTCTAATTACAAAATCACTTTTGAGCATTACCAGGGATCCTGAATAAATCGGGATAGGACACTCGATCAAGAGAGTGGAGGCATACTGCATGAAATCTGTAGCTTATGGTTGCCGGTCGTACGTGGCGCTGTAACGCAACGTCATCTCCGGATACGTCATACTGCATAATAATTAGGTAGCTTATCGAAAATGGTGGCGCTATTACTATCGATATCAAAATCGTCTATGGGCATTTCTACACAGTGTCACCCGCCTGGCATTACCATTCACAGATAGAGATTACTAGACAATTACCAACACAACTGCAAAAATCTCAAATTTTGAAAATTGGGGGCACTCTTCAAAAAATGTGCTGTTATTGCTTTAAGCAGTTCCAACCTTAGACCTAATTTAACAAGTATTTTAAAAAAAACTGTGTCGGGTCGCCAGGCATAATTTTACAAGAAATAAGAACGACATTAAAAAGCATTTAAGAGGAGTAGATGGTTTTCTAGTTTGAAGTTGCACTTTTAAGGGTTATAGAGGATAATTGAAAAGGCATTCTGCGTACTGCGTGTCAGTTTTCGCTGCCACTTACGCACTCGCAGTCAGAGCGTAGGAGATCTTTCTTAGGTGCGCGCAAGGTGCGCGTGATGCATGCACAGTTCACCGCGAAAATGTTTGTATATAGTTTTTGCCACGTTTCATGGGTCAATATCAATTTTGTTAATCACATCCAGGGCGTACTGAATCGTTTTCATAGATGTGGGGTGCTGGTGGGTGTCGGTAGGGTCACCGATTGCCGACAAACCGCCCACGTACCGACATTAAAACGAATAACGACACAAACATGTTAGATGGGTGTGTCAGAGTGTCTTTGTTACGTTCTTAAAGTTGTGATGGGTTTTATACAGATTCCCGAAAAAATGTGAAACTTCTAAAATGTCTGTTGCCGTGTTTGCCTTTAACAAGTACACATATCTCGCATTTCCGAAATGAGACCCACACTTGGCCATGGCAATAATTTCTAATGTAGTTTGTATCAGAACTTTAATTTCCCATCGTAATAAAGGGAAATGTGTTAATTCCATGGACCCGGAAGAGATGGGGGAATGTTTTTCGGTCTCTTAGCTTCAAAGTCAAGAACCCCGATTTTTATAGAGGAAACATGAAATGGTGTGGAGAAATGTTTTATAATCTGAACAAATTAAATCCGATAAACTAGATCCCCCTTCTGTTATTCAATTATCCCGCCGTGCCCTGAATGACCTTTTTTATATTTTCCCTTGTATAGGCCTATATTTAACAGATCTTTTTGCCTAATTGAAACAAAATGTTTTTCACTCTGGCTACACTCACTTCACTTACTTCACGGTCACTCACTTCACTCACTCCAATTAACCCACCCCACTTCACACCATGTTTGATGTTTGCTGGGTCTTCAGAGTCAATTCTCTTGCGAACACGTACTAGGCATGGATTGCGTCTTAATTTCTGTGCGTCAACACGCAGGTAAGCTGCTGCTTTTGTTCATGCAGAGCCAGGCGCGAGATTGAAAGGACATTGTGAAATTTGTAGCCTATTTCGTCGTTGTTTCTCGAAAACAAGTCTACACCCAGTTTTATTAGTAGCAATCCGAAAGGATATTTTAAAAAAGGTTTCTACATAGTAAAAATAAAAAATCGGTCGAATTTTTTTGTTTTATTGTTTATAATGCTGAAACTAAACATTTTCCGGTTTTCCCATAGAGCTCTGTACAAATTTTTGAAAATAACACACTTTTTGAACAGCCTATAGCTAAAAAACTGAATCCCCAAGTTATAAGCTTTAATTTAACGTAGGTTACACCTTCCTGTCATTTGAAATAAAGAAAATAGAAAAGGCGCCCAATTGGGTGCAAAATATGTAAAAACTGCATCCCTAAGTTACGAGCTTTAATTTGATGTAGTACGTAAAACTCTCCTGTCATTTCAAATAACGAAAATAGAAAAAACGCCCAATTGGGCGCAAAATGTGTTAAAACTGAATCCCCAAGTTATAAGCTTTAATTTAACGTAGGTTACACCTTCCTGTCATTTCAAATAAAGAAAATAGAAAAGGCGCCCAATCGGGCGCAAAATATGTAAAAACTGCATCCCTAAGTTACGAGCTTTAATTTGATGTACGTAAAACTCTCCTGTCATTTCAAATAAAGAAAATTGAAAAAACGCCCAATTGGGCGCAAAATGTGTTTAGAGGGAATCCCAAGTTATAAGCTTGAATATAATGTAGGTTACACCTTCCTGTCATTTCAAATAAAGATGTTACCTAAATTTTCGTCTTAAATAATATCCCAATCTTTTGCCTTTCACCCTTGTCATTTACCTCTTGCTCACCGTAGTTTAACTCTACGTGGCATGATCATTTTCTTACTTATAACTCTCCTATTCGTTACTCACCCTTTATCTATCCCTGCAACGTTTTAACCAAACTCCCATTTCCCAGCCAGTGTTGGCAGAGACTAAAATCAAAGAATGCTTTTTAAGGCCATTAAAACCTGCAATGATGTTATTCTTTGTCTGAAATTGCATCGCATTACACACCCAACACTAAAACTCCATTTTAATAGTAGTACATAGATCATTTTCATAAAAGAAAAACATTTAATGAAATGACCTTCAGATATAGAAATAGACTCCTTCGCAATTTTGAGAACAGTGGTTTCTATAGTCGGGTCGCTAAGGCGACCCGACAAAAAAATTAAATTATTTGGGGAAGCAAGTACAGAGTATAATGTTTCTGTGTGTGTGTGCTCTCTACTGGCTCTCTCACAGCCGATTACTGAATACCTCTTCAGTTTTATATTTGTTTTTCTTTACAGACAAACAGTCTCTCGGCAAGTGGATTAGCAGAACTGTCCAATCTCTTCATTGATGCTGTTAAAAACAAGGAGGCTACTAATGGAAAGTAAGTGTACTTTCAATCACATGTGCAGGCCTTCCAGCTAGCATAAGGGAATAAACAATAACGACATGTCACAGTGACTTGCTGAAGTGGTATTAGTAGTAGTAGTAGTAGTAGCAGTAAATCCAAAGTTTTAAATCCGGTTTTGTCCCCGTGAACAGGGGTGGCCAGATTCACCTCACACTCACCGCAACCGCCCTTACTACCTCCTTCCACCTCACCCAATTCAATGCATCCGCCATCATCAACCCAACCCTCCTACTCTCCTCCTCCACTCTTTATACACCATACCTTTCATCTTCAAAGGATATCTTTTCCCTCAGAACAACTCCCCACATTCCTTAAACTTCCTAAACAAAATTTTAAGCTTGATCTTTCGACCAAATTTTGACCTTTGATAGTCGCCATGATAGTCGTAGTCGCGACTATTTAGTGGCGACTAGTTACTACCAAAAAAAGCTGAAGTCAGCCCTACATGTAGGAGCAGTTCACACAAAGAGGTGTGTGTGCATATCACTTCCAAGAAATAATAAATCATAGATTATGTAGTAAGTTCATTATTACTGATCCATGTCAACTTACTTGAGTTGTGGACGTTTCAGGAACGACTGTTCCTTTCATCAGCACTGAGATGAGACTGGTGGATGTCCAAGTTTGGTTGTTGATTTTTTCAACCTGGAGTTGCCAGTTGCTTCTCCAATCCTTGGGGATTTTTTCTCCAACAGCTCATCATAAATGTGTGAAAGAAAGTATTGGCCCTCGTCGCGGTTCATGATGGCGTCGCCCCGCTTACGGATTTCAATGGCCTCCTTAATCCAGCGTTTATATTTATTTTGCTCTGTGCCTATGACCTTACCCTTGTCCCAGCCTATTACGTGGTTATGTTCTAAAACGTGATTCGTGATAGCGGACTTGTGGATGGTGGACAACGATTCTTTCCTCACAGCTCTGGTAATCACTGAAGTACTGACCTTGTCAACTTCCGCTTTATGTTCTTTCAATCGCGTCCCAAATTTACGTCCGGTCTCCCCGATGTATTCCTGGTCGCAATTGAGACATGGGAGTGAGTACAAGGCATCAGTTGTATCGTGGTCATCACGTTTGTCTTTTGGATGAACCAGCTGATTGCACAGAGTAGACTGGGGTTTCATCGCTGTAGCAATGTTGTACTCTTTCATTACCCTGCTGATCTTCTCCGACACACCACATACATACGGGAGAACTACCATACCTTTGCATTTTTCTTCTTTTTCCTTTTGTCTCTTCAACCTCTACAACAATAAATCATAGAGATAGTGAAATTGGCAGCTAAAGGTCAGCAAGTTCCCACTGTCAGAAGCCTGACTCAATTCTCCAACATGGGTCATTTGGAATTGAGCAAGCAAACCATGTAAGCACATCATGATAAGGAGGAGACATTGAGCCATCCGTCCCATGTACAGAGCGTCATACCTATCTGTGTAACTTGCAGTCAGTTTTGGAAGAAGTAGATTGGAAATTTTTGACTGTCCCACTGGTACTATTTGAATAATGCAATCTAGAATGCTGGGGCTAAAACAGTTTGATAGCAATGACTGACCCAAGGCATCTTATTCTGTTTTTTGTTTGTTTTTAGAGCATTTGAATTGCTACCCAATATCCTAGCAGCCCTAGCAACTAAGGAAACAGTGGTATATGGCAACAACACAATGACTGGGACAGAGTCTAAGAATCATATATTGAACACACTGTGCTCCTCCAGGTATGTCTGAAAATTCAGATCAAAGGGAATTAATTAAAATTAGAGACTTTGTTAATACAGAATTTGAAGTGTTATTATTATTAACTATTTTATAGTGGTGACAAAAGATGAGGATTTACAATCTTATTGACCACAAAAAAACCAGAAAGTCAGTTTCTTGTACTTTTCACCAATCTTACCCAAATCTTCCTATTTTGATGGCTGTCTGTGTAAAATGGTCTCCAATGCTTTACTATATTATGATGTCACTGGTGTGGTGTATAGCAGATCCTCAGTGCCTTAAAGTGACAAAGAGATTTTTTTAGGATACAAATTCTCTCAAATTGCTCTAAATCGGTTGTAGACCACCTACCGAGAACGTTTGGAAGGTTTATTGAACAAAACAAGTACAAAAGAAAACCGCAGACGTTGTATTGAACTTGCCTGCTATCGTAATCGTCCCAATAGAAAACCATGCTTTGAATTTGTCGTGTATGACAGAAAATACTAAATCATCTTATGCAGGGGTTCTCAATTGGTGGCCCGTGGACCAAACCCGGCCCACCAACCATTGTATTTTGGCCCTGGACTTGCTCTGAAATATAAAGGGAAACATAAGAATTTCAGGTGCATTTGGCCCTCAAGT
>JAMKCH010070193.1:0-70449 GCA_023653785.1 Ophioderma brevispina | reverse complement strand
CGGTATCCTAAAGGGGACAAACTAACTACACATTATGCAGCATCATAACCATGGCCTACACAAAAATGCATATAGTCAAATTTTCTTGAATGTAGCTATACAGGTAATGGGGGAACCGAGGTTTACACAGGGGGGCAATTTTAAATTGCTTCAATCATGTTGAAAATATACACATTATTTGTCTGATCATAAGGGTTCCCAAAAGGTATCGTTCGTACTAACTACAGCCTAAGGTTTTGGGAGTAATGCAAAAAACACAAAAATCAACAAAAGGGTCATTTCAGTTGTACAGGGGTCAATTTCAAATTCTCTGAGTTGGATACAATATGGTGCATATTTGGGGAGCCCATAGGATTAAAATAAGGATAATTTTGACTGTCCTAAAATGCTTACCAATGTAGGAGAAACAAGTAATACGTCCATTATCAATGGGTGGTTACCTTGTTTCCCCCTAATTTGGTAACTAAGCTTTGAGACAATCAAAACTATTCATTATTTGACATATGACCTCCACCGAAAATTGTCACCATTTTTTCATCCAAATCACGGCCACTTTAAAAATTTACCCCTGTACAACCGAAATTTAACCTTCTGACCTGTTTTGATGTGTTCTAAACCTTAAAGGTCATGGCCCGATCGCTAATAGCCTGCCTCGTCCCCCAGGCCCCCCAGAATTTTACCGGAATGGTCACAATTTTGGTATCAGAGAAAGCTACTATTTTTATCATTTCCCATGTGAAATTTTAGGCTAAAGATGTTGGTTGGAAGGTTACAACGAAAAATGTGCCCCATATTGGGCGACCAATATTATTTATACAGTACTCTATGAGGCTTACATAATCACGTTTTTAGCCCTCACACTTTCAAACATTAAAATATCGACGCGGAAACTTTACAGATGGAGTTTTTGGGGGGTGAAATCCCTTCTATCAAGATGAAACTTTATCCGATACTTAAATCGGCCATCCCCCTTACTCCAAACTTTGGGTGTAGATAGTAACAAACTGTACCTTTGGATCCTCTGGTTGGACAAATGATGTGGCATACTTTTTCACATGGCCGGATCATTTTATCACTTAAGTGCCCAGGGGGGGTCCTCGTACCCAACATTGTTTTGCGTTCGGTTACGCAATCAACTTTTCAAGGAGTTTTTTGTAATGTGATTTATGGGAATGCGCTTCTATCCTGATACTAAAAAAACATAATTCCGCCACCGGTTTCATTAGACTAATTAGGTTGTCCCTGGAACCCCCCCCCTTGGGCACTACCGGAGTGAAAAAATCAAGATCTTTTACTATTAAAAAGTAAAGTAATTAAATCTTGGGATTATTGTTAGATATTATACCTTAGGAGGCAATAATATAGATTAGTACTTACTTAAATCAAAAAACCGTTTATATTGCTGATAGCATAATTTTTTAATTTGTTCATGAAGTGCTTCTGACTGTGTAAGTCTATGGGGAAACCAAGGGTTGGATTTTGAAGTCTGAGGAAAATACAAGATGGTATAAATTTGGCTCTATTTGCAATGATTATTAATGGTTATTTCTAGAGTAGATCTAATGAAATATTATTTTGATAAAACACTATCATTGGAGTTGTCTGAGGTATGGTATGTGCGAACCACTCTTTTCGGAGAGTGACAATTTCAATGCCGTAGGTATTAGGGGTCAAAGTTTGGGATTTTCATTTGATGGGGTAGGTGTTTGGTTCTTAGGTGACCCCCATTTCCTTGTGTAGTGTAATAAATCAAAAACTCCCATGGGAAGGGTTATGATGGTTGGGTCCCTAGGAACCACCCCCTCTGGCACACTAACGGAAGGTGTTGTTGCTTGGGCATAGTGTTAAATTTTGAACCTGTTGTAACTTAATTTGTCCCACGGTTATAGACCATGCCAGAAATGCTTTATTGCATTGTTTGTTTGTAGAGGATAGTGTGTGAGGCTGGAAAATAAATAAGTATCGTTTGTCCCCTTTTCAGGATACAATTTTGCTTAAAATTATGATGGCGTTAAGGACTAATTGTTTGATAATGGACGATATAGTGAACAGTACAAATAAAAGGAACACACTATAATAGGAATAGGTTGTGATTTTGGGTTTTGTTTTCAAACGTGTATAAAATGCAGTTAGTTACAACCTGGACGTTCAGATTTTAGAACAATTAAATACGGGTAGCTTTTTTTTTGCAGTCTCTAAATGTTTGAAATGTGATATTTATTAGATGACCTTGACATCAGATGTGAAATCAAAAACTTCATTACATAAAAATTTACGGAGCGGACCCCTGGCTTGGGTTAGGAGGAAATTGTCCTAGATTCTAACAAGCAAAATCACACTACTACGTTTTTTTATGGTGATGTCAGGTGGTAGTCATTTTCTTGAGGGACACATATCCTAAGCCCCCTAACCTGCCATTGAAATTGCACTGTTGAATATTATGCAGTATACATAATGAAAAAAGTCGCTCAGATTTTTGTTAAAGCAATTTTTCACGTGATTTTGTTCTTGTAAGGTGTGGCTTGGGAAAAAATATGTGCATTTTTTTACAAGACCATTTTGCCCTGAAATCCACATGGCCGCACATGAGGTGAACAAAAAAACAATATTTTGACATTTTTCTCAATGAACTGCAGTTATGAATATGATGTGAATTTATTTTGCTAATAACAGCACTTCTTTATGGTTTCTACAATGGATGAATCATTCCATAAAATAAGTATATTATTTAGTTTGCCCGCTCTTTTGTAATTCAAACATGGCTGCCCATAACAATAGAGCGTTATGGCGATTTCGTGCCAAACGTGGCATTTCAAAAAGTCTTTTAACAATGCTATTGGACAAAACGGTATATTTTGATTAGCGAGCTGTGGCTGCATTGGGCATATGGTTTGCCATGCTTTCCCAGTTTCTTTTCTGTGAGAATATTACCTTTCAAGCATCAAAACAAATAGGAGAACATGATTATCCAAAAACAACATCCGTATTATTAAAAAAAAAAATTAATAAACACTTAGCAGCCTCAACTTCTTCCAAATATCAATGTTTCTGTGCAAACATGTGTAGAAATTATGTAATGTGTTTTTCCTTGTATTCTCATTATTTTTATTTTTTTTAACTACAAACATAATGTCCGTGAAAACCTGTTTATTACGTTATGCCTTCACAAAGCGTTGTAAAGCTTGGGTAAAACTTTCTATCATTATTGATGTGCCTCTATTCAGGTAACCATAATGACTATCAATGACTATTAAAAAGTCGAAGAAATGTTGAACCTTTATAAAAATGCGACTTTATTTAAAGGAAGTGTATTACGTTATCCACTTTTCTCAGCAAACCAACAAGCATTTAATTTTGATCAAGTGGCATAGATACTTAGTTTCCGACCACAAAATATATAAACGTTCAATCAGATACATCTACGTCAATGGGAGATGTGAAAAATGGTAAAATGTTTACGACGTTCTTGTGTGATTACGTTATCGTTTTTTACGTTGAATGCGTTTTGTGTACCTAATCAATATAATTGGCTGTGGAATGACATGGTGTACAATTAAAAGTATATTTAGAATAGATTAGTAAAAGGTATCTTCATATTTGTGATTATAGGTATAATTCATCTCAAGGAGAAGCCGTTATAAACAAAACAAATTGGAGCATTTTCTTGCGTTATTGGTACTAAACCTTTACCTTCACAAATAAAATGGTTCCCGGAACCTCTCCGTCATTGTCATTAGGTTGGCATATTTTGTGATTAACATTTGAAACGGAGTAAACCTATTTTTGCGTAAAAAATGTTTGTGTGCATTACCGGTGTAAGTAACGTAAGAAAGTGTGTGGCAATATATTTTTCCTGTTATAGGTTATTGACTACTTAAATGTTTAAACATAAAAAACATTACAATTTGAGCACAATTTTTTTGTGGTTGTGTTTCACCTCCAAAATGCACCGTTTTCTGAAAATCGACCGTATGCAGATAGGTTGGGGTGTAGAACCATTAAACTCGTCAAGAACTTCTGTAAAATGATTTCATTAATTCATTTTTCAGGCTGAGTTCGCTCAGACCACGAGGCAGGGAGCAAACTATACTAGATATTATAGATATCCCGTATACGTCCCTAGAGGAACATGACTAGCAACCTAACGATCAGCAATAAAAGAGCCGGTCAGCGGTATTCGATTGTTCTAGATCTAGGAGGACTTCCCGTAAACAAAAGGCAGGGGTCCGCCTCCGTGGAATATGAAAAGTGCCACAATATGGACATTTAGGCTAGGCTAATTAATCTGTGGTAAAACCAGTGAGGGTTCGGTAGATAATTATTACATAATTTAATCTAATCTCCCAAATTGTCAAGATTATGTATCAAAAAAATACAACAATGAGGGACATAAATAAAATTAGACGAGGGGCACGGTTTAAATACAAATCAAAATTCAAAACTTGTTAAAGATTAAGTAGTTCATACTTCCAAAAATGATCGTACGAAATAAAGTTAGAATTCATTTTAACTGGCTTTGCAGTAGTGATTTGAGATACGTTGCGTAGAGCTGTATGCCTAACGGCAATGCAATTATAGGTGCGGACGGTATAAACTAGTTATATATATTTATATAGTTTTAATTCATTTTGCGACCAATCTTGCTTGGACATTGGCTGGAATTGATCATTAAAAAAAAAATGATTGATTCTGCTATGTAAAGGCATAACAGAGAGCCATACATGAATACCAGTTCACCATACTTTGTTTTTGAACGGACCGGGAGTGTTACTTGCATCTATAGCAAAACAAAGAGGGGTTCCATTGCTTAAAAAAAAAAATTTGCCTTTGATAACTCTGCTTTATTATGTCACATGGAACGCAAAGTGAAGATTAAAAATTCTGCTGCTTGTCAAAAATTGGTTATAAAAAATTATGTTTTAAGGCATTCCATGTTATTTCTTAACTTAAAGTATTAGCCAAGGTAGGGCAAACACTTGCCTTTTAATCCACTAAATGTTGGTATTAGATGAAGTAATTATGCCAATTAAATATTTCCCTGTACAAACTTTGCCCGTGCACGGGCATATTTCCTGTCTATCTATGTTAGCAGACTTTTATGTTATTAGTCTTATATTTAGCGATCGGAGGAGTCAAATTGTTGATGATTTTTATATATGTTGCTGGAGTTTTTGTATGATTATATGTAACAGCTCGTCCTAATTAAAAATGACGTATTGCACTCCTTGAAAAAGAAGCCAAAAAAAACAGTAGATTTACATCATGTGTAATCTTCCAGATACAGCGAAAATTTACCTTAGGGGGCGATTAGTTATACAGGGCGAGGAAAAAAATGACCTGATTTTGTCTGCATTTTTATTTTAAATTACTAATTTCTAAATATGTGGTAAAATCGGGCGCCGTATTTCATTATCTTGATTTTGACGCAAAGATAATTCCAATCGGTTAAGTATTAGGCGAGTACCAGTCTTTTGCATCCAGTAGTCGATGTTTCCTTATCTAGGGATTCCAATTTGAATGCACAGTGGCCAACTAAGGAAATGACTCCTCAAAATGACTGATAAGAGTCGGTCTATGTTTAGTCAAAAAAGTGGGAATCTTAAGGTTAAAATAAGTGATATGCTAAGTTTTTGAATACCTTTTCCGATTGATGTGGAATATTTTGGTGTACAATGAGACAATACTTTAACTCAAACGCTGTCACCGCCATGTCTGTTTCACCATTTGGTATGATGAATGCAACTCTTCCATTAAACTGATACATGTATCAAGCAGGGGCTGCACAAGTTTTTTAACTGAGGTCAAAATCTTCAGTTAACAGATTCCAACCTATAGTTATAGGCAAACATGGCCGTGATGACCCTTTAAAGCACCAGAAAATTAAAATGTTGTACCACACACCTTAAAATAAGGGTTGTATGGCGCCATGTCCCTAATCACCTTGGTTCAGTTCATTATTTTTGAAATGATTGGAACAACGTTTTTTTTATGAGTGATGAGGATCTAGATACGTTAAGAGGACATCGATGGTAACATGTGACTGAAAATTGTGGGGGTTTTAGAAATAAGCGTCAAATTTATTTGCAGTCAATGATAGCTCAATTTTCTTACGGACACGAGAATTTGCTTCAATGAACGCCGTTCATTTTAATGCTGACTCGTGGACAGAGCGCAAAAACTTCGATTCAAACGACTGTTAGCTCGTTATATACCCTACGAGGTACGCAATTTTAACTTCGATATTCAAAACTGGCGGACAACAATCATGGTAATTTTTACTTCACCTTTGTAGTTAATGGCCAACTACAATCAACCAATGTTGAATTCAAGGCTACTGTAAAAGCACGGGTGGCATATGGTGAAACCAAGTCATGGCCCTCTCATGAAGATTTTGATGATTGTCAGTAACACTTGATCTTGGGTCAAAATCCGGTATTTCGCACGCCAATCGCTCGCTGCGACTGGAAGTATATCATGGGCTTGAGTAAAGCATAACGAAAGTCCTTATGTATATTTATGAGACACGCGACTGATGCCACATGCTATCACTCGGACTCAAATATCTCTTTTCCTAAGCAAAATTAACAGGGGTCATCGGAAGACTTTTTGTGCATTAGGAATGCAGGAATCTTTTTAGATGCATGGTTTCTTCCATCGGTTGGTTTTCGTATAATTATTGCAGAAAGATCGGCCGATCAGACAATGGAACCCTGGGAAAATGCAACACTGACAACATAACGCGTTACGCACAGATTTGTGGGTGCGTGTGCTAGTGCAGCAACAGCGAGCGACGACGCGAGGCTGGTTGCGCAACAACCAAGGAGTGGCGCGCGAGGGGGGAGAGACATACGGTTTTACGTTGCTGGCCTACTCATTAACACGCACGTTTGCCCTCTTGGTTTATATTCTAGCTCTGTGGTCTATCCCAATAACTTCGCCACCAATATCGTGTAGTGATATTTTCTAGGTAATGTTCTTTAATTTGGGCAAAAGCCCTTGAATGATTTGAAATTCGTACCGCTCGTAAAATTCACCCAACTCTACGCAAAGACATACAATGCAGCACGTCACCAAGGTCATATTTCTCTGCCAGCTGTTACAACGCATGCGCATAAGCTCTTATGGGTTGCCGACTCAATTACAGAAAAGTTGCCAAAGATTATATAAACCCTCCCCCCCCCCCGGAAATTCGCAATTTTGTATTTTCTGTTTTCCAATATGGCCGCCAATTTGCACTGAAAATGACATTTTCCTTTTTACCTAGCTCAAAATGATATTGACTAGATTTTTGTGTCTATACTTATATTTTAGGCATCCATTTTGATTAAAATCAATACCCTCGTCTTACCAAGCCTTTTGTAACATGGATTACCAAGAGGGTGGTTACTACCCCGAAAATCCGTTGTAAAGCACCCGATGCTTATGATTTTGATACCAGTGGATGTTATGGTCCTCTTTCCATTGATACCAAAATAAGTACCAACATACCTTGTACAGCGTCACAATGACGTCAATTCCGCGAGTCGCAAACAATTGAAATTGTCCACAGAAAATAGGCGAAAATCCGATTTTGCGCTAAAAAAGTTAGGAATATGGGATTTTCATGCGATTTTCATGGTTGTACATAAACATGGAGTTTTAGAGCCATACTGTGCATAATATTTTCAAAATTGCACCCTAAAATGTCCTTGGGTGGCACCCCCTTACCCTTCGACTTTGACGGCACACCCTATACCCGGTGAAGGTGCTACCTTCACAATGTTTTCGCTAAAATGACCAGAAAGGATAAGAGAATGATTACCTAGAAGCTTTTTACGCAAGCTTCTGGCATTTTAGTGCACCGGAGCAAAGTTCACTGGGGAATAACCACCCCCCCCCCCCCGGTAAGACGAGGGTTAAAGGGAATAGTCAGTCTATAAACTTGTGAGATGTTATTTTGTTAGATAATTGCACTATGTTGTACTTAACAAGATCACTGTAATTGATGAAAATAGACTATATACTCCTAGAACCCGCCATTTTGAAATAAAGTGTGAACCACGGTGACGTAAACGTAATTCTTGTTTTGCAACACGGATTTAGAATCGATAAAATAACAATGTATACAGCTGAGTGTGTTATACAATGATTGGAAAGTGAACCATAAAAAAACATTCAGGGCAGGTCTGGTACGTGATGTTGATTCACATTGATCTCATCGAGGTACAAACATTTTGAAAATTGCACCCCTCCTGAAGGTGGCTATTTTTAAATTATATAATTACAAGACTTGTCTGAGGTGTAGACATACTAAACCGATCACTAAATATTGAATTTTGTCTAAGCATAATATCGCGATATAAAATACTCCAATTTTTGTGTCTATACCTTAATTATACCTCAGTTAAATATCATGCCTGAAGCACTGAAGCTAATAGAAAGATCAAGTTTCATTCAGATCCATCACACTTGTAGCGTTGTATATTTAAAGACTAAGTTCTTAAACCGTCCTCTGCATCTCTGCATCTCTCTGCATCTCTCTGCAACAGATGATTGCATGATAAACGCTACTCGCGACATCAGTTGGTCCATTTTAAAGAGTCATACATTACATCCTGCACTGTGCATTGGACGTTTCGAAAGTCTACTGGATTTGGCAACTCCGTTGCTATGATAATTGTTTGACTTCATACATGACCTGCCACGCAGCCCTCCCAAAATAGATGCTAGGCAAGTGCATCTTGTGTTAGTGGAATGTTTCCAATTTATATGACTTTTTGAATGAATAACCTCCGCCTTTTACTATGAACTACAGCAAGCTGAAAGACCGAAAATCGAATGCTTTCAATCTTATTATTAGTTATTAGTAATGTCTAAAAATCATATATACTAATTCCCCTCATTTCAATGTTTTACTAGGAGTTACTACTATGTAATTCAGTGCAACAATACAATTGACTACAGTGGATGATGGCACATTTCCAGCAGTCCCTCGATCAGTAGGCTGATAAGATTGTTGAGATGGACTCGGAACAGTAGTGGCAATTTGAATCCGTCTCTTCTTATGTGCAATATCATTGTAATTTTAAAGTCTTTTTAATACACAATTTCTGTTTGGTCTTATGACCATAGAGGCTATTTTAATAAACCATAATACACTTTTACTTTATTAATGCTAGTGTATTATGGACGGTAGGGTTCTTGTAACAGTTTGATTTCTTGTAGAGGTAGTGTCAAGTTTGTACGTGAATTTGGTTGCCGATCCATACATTGTACCCATCCTTGCATATTTTCTCCGAGAACTTCGGTTTCCTTCGATTTTTATCATTAAGACCGGAAGTGCTCCCTTAATACCCCATGCCGAGCACAACTTTAGTGAAGGGTCTCAAGCTACTCATATGCATGAGTCACGTGACCATGAAACGTTGCATATAGCAAATATGATTTTTGAAGATTTTCACATTAAAACCGGAAGTGCCCCTTATTACCATGCCGAGCACAAGGACTCAAGCTTCTTCATATGCATGAGTCATGTGACCATGCAACATCATCTGTGGAAGGAGTAGCGTATTTTGTAAAAAAATAACTTTTGACTCCTGTGACCCCAAATCACCTTTGATCAAAATCTTTTGTGTCAATTTTTCAGGTTGGACTCTTTTAGGTGGATCACTTATAGTGTCTTTTTTTTTAATTTTTCACATTAAGACCGGAAGTGCCCCTTAATGACCTTTGACCCCATACCGAGCATAACTTTGGTGAAGGATTTCCAGCTACCTCATAGGCATGAGTCAATGACCATGCAACGTTATCTATTTTGGTAAAAATGAACTTTTGATCCCTGTGATCCCAAATGACCTTTGGTCAAAATCTAATGGCGTGACTTTTGTAGAGGGTCTTAAACCTTATCACATACCGTCATGTGAGTGCAACAAAGTCGTAACTGACATTTTTGGCGAAATTGAGTTATTTACATAATATGAAAAAGTAGATAATTATTCTTTATTTGATATACATTTCAGGTGCCAGTCTCAATTTATTGCAGAGTTATTACGCTAAATAGGCCTATTTAGGTGTAGATACGACTTTGTTGCACACATAATTGAATTTCTGTTGAGTGCAACAAAGTCGTAACTGTTAGATACGACTTTGTTGCACGACACGGGAAATCATGCGTGTAGTTACGCCATTTTGATTAGCTACTTCTTAATTAGTCGACTTAATTGGAAAATAAAATATAAGATATTTTTTAAAAAATACATTTTTATCGTGTGTAAGAATCACTTTCATTTGAAAAGTCACAAAAAATGAAACACAAAATGCTTCTCTTGTAAAATCATGAAAATGTAGATACGACTTTGTTACACTCACATGACGATACATAAGTCACGTAATCATACTTCGTAGACTGTAGGAGTAGAGTTTTGAGTGAAAATCATGTTTTAGTGAAAATCACGTTTTGACCCCAGTTACCTCATCATGACCTTTGACATATGACATAAATGGGTGGGGCACCGGTACTTTTGACCATGTGCAAAATATGTTAGCGATGTCAGAGAAGTGTTGACAGAAAGAAGAAAGAAAGAAACCGTAGTTCCTCGACTGTGTAAATAAGATATTTAGCCATTACAGTCTGTTCGAACACTACTCTATACACCACTTAATTGAATAGAGATTCTTTTTTGTCTTTTATATTAATTTTTCAGTTGAAAAAACAAACTTCTACACACTTATTCTTCACTTTTAAGCTCTTCCTGCAAATTTCAAATATTTGGACTCTTTTGGGTGGATCACTAATAGTGTCTATAAGGTATTGAGGTTCGGCTGTAAAAAATAACTTGCATAGGTAGGCATTAGAACAAAAAAAATAGCCCTTAACTCTATCAACTTTGAAACAGAGTTTTCCCCTAAATACAATGACACCAGAATCATATTGAATGCAAATTTAAAGTAGAAGAGTTTTAAGTATAAAATTAGTTTTAGGAATGGTCTCATTCTAGTCCTGTATTGAATCCGTTATTATCGTCATCTGCAAGCCGACTGCGCTCAATTTCTGACAATGGCACACTTTCGGGGTTAAAAGACGAGGTATATCTTTCACTGATACCCGAAGGCCATTCACTATGAAAACTGATGCTGCTGACGCCCTCTTCAGTGGGTTCTATAATGTCTGATGATGTTGTGAGATAAACGACTGGTTTCCAAACAACAAAGAAGAAAAACAGTATAAATACAAATGTAACGCTCACGAAACAAAAGAAAGGCTGTGCTATGTAACTAGTGGATGGAATTAATGCCAAGTAACCCAATACCCAGTTTAAGGTTAACAGCAAAAGCACCATGGCGTCATTTCTCAAAAGTTTTTTATTAGTAGGAGTCTCGCCACCTGAAAGCTGTTTTCGATAGATGACCTTAGATGCATAGATGTACAGAATAATATCCAGAAGGATGACAACCGCCAAAGGTGTTATAACTGAGGCTATCATTGGAATTCGCTCCAAAAAACATCTGAAAAGCAAAAACACATGATTTTCTGATTTTATTTTTTTAGTGGAGGGGAGTAGATACATTGTTTAGTGCAAATATTCTGTTATTGCAGAGAAAAGATTCAGAAGCTGCTTAATTTTCTAACTCGGTAATCCGTGGACACCCTTATCAAGAGCAATTTTCTTTTTTAATTTTTCACATGAAAATAAATGCTACTTACATGGTTTCATGAACATAGTTTTTCTTGGTAACTAGGCTGGTAACTACAACAAAAATTCCGGGAATTCCTGTAAACAAATTTTAATACCTACACTTTAGATAAAGGTCGAGAGATTGAAAAATGCCATGTCGAGCAGCAGGCGAGACATGTCAGAAACTAGCAAACGAAACACACCGCCAGACGATTATTATATTCTCGAATAGTCTGTTTTGAGCCGTTTATCTTGCATATATGTCGTGCAAAGAATTAAATGCGATTATTTCTTATTATTCACTACCGTTTTGGATACACACCGTTTATAATTTTAACGTTAGAAGGAACAAAGGCCCAATTATTTCTCTAAATAAAACACAGGTGCCCTTGCTATATTAGCATGGGTACGAGTCAAAAGAGATAGTTCAGCGAGTAATCTACTGGAGGTATTCGGTCTTTAGTTGCATGTATTGTATTGAACACAAGAGCCCAATCAAATTGGAAATTATTGCGTTCAGTATGTACCCACAGTGACACCACGAGATTTATATTAATGAATGAGTAATATCTACACCACTGAATAGATCTGGTCTGGCACCCTTCTGGCCGAAGAGTGTTTAGAAAAAAGGTAAAATGCAGGACCAGGTCTAAGTTAAAATTAGAAAATAGTAAAAACTGTGTTAGAAAGTATTTTAATGATACAAAGCAGCACGATATCAAGATAACAAAGTATGTGAGTCTTTCTACTAAGTAATTACAGTACTAATTTCACACCCACTCCATAGGAATATTTCGACAAGAAGCCACAATTTCAGAGGGGATCAAAGTCATCGCTGTCTTCACGCTTCAGTAGCTCGAAAAATCCGTGGTCAACATATGGATTCCTCTTGCTGAATGTAAAGCAGAGGTCTTAACTGAGTCGCTTCATCAATGAGAAAATTACGTTTTAATTACGGCCATTTTGTACATATACCAATGGCAGTTTAGTTGGTGATGTGCAACCAGTAGAGACATGAAACGGCTACAGGCTAATTACTGCCTTACTGCAGTAGATGTGGAACGCTTCTCGGCCTTTTGGTTAAGCTCATGTGTATGCCTTTGCAGACGGCACATCCTTGGCTATTGCTCATCCTGGGTGGAGGTGCGGGAATCTTTCGGGCCTCGAGCACACTAGCTCCGGGGGACCCGCATCATTGGCATGCCATGAGATCTTCTGGTATTTTTTCTGATCTCAAAGGTCCGATGACCGATCACAATGATCCTCTGCCTTGTGACGGAGTTGGAGCGTCCTTAAGAGTGCCCAGAACTCTGTCATTGTGTCAAAGAGTATGCCCTATTTTGAGGTTACAGACAGTTTTATGGGGTATGGTCAATTTTGGTCGACTCGGCTATTTTAAAATCTGTGTGTTTTAGAACATGTGTCTTTTTAATATGCGACATCTCTTCTTTTGTAATATATTTATATACAGGGTGAGTAAAAAACAAACAAACTTGACCCTGATTGTGTCAGATATCTTAAATTTGCAAGTAACACATATCTAACATATGTGGTATCATCTGAAAGCTTATTTTACTATCTTTAATTTGATGCAAAGATCATTCACATCGGTTAGATATAGACCGAACCACTGTCGTTTCAAAAAAATAGTCGGTTTTGCGCTCTGTCCACGGATTCACATTCAAATGAACGGCGTTCAGCGAAGGAAATCAGTGTCCAGAAGAAAACTCGAACTATATATTTATTAGTAGTAGTAGTAAAACCAAAGTTTTAAATCTGGTTTTGTCCCCGTGAACGGGGTTGGCCGGATTTAGCTCACACTCGCAGCAACCGCCCTTACTCCCTCCTTCCACTTCACCGGTTCAATGCATCCTCCGCCCTCAAACCAACCCTCCTACTCTCCTCCTCAACCTCAAACTCAAAAGCCTTTCTTAAAACATGCCCGTCATCCTTTCTCAGCACGTGCCCGTACCAACGTACACTATTCGCCTTCGCCAAACGGACCATCGCTTCTTCCAAACCAACATCTGAATCATGTCCTCAGTCCTCATCCTATCCACACATCGCTCTTATCATTGCTCTCTCTCTCTCTCCTCTCTCTCTGTCCTCATTTTCGCTCAGACACCATGTCTCACTCCAATACAGCATCACTTATCTCACGCAGCTCTTATACAACATACCTTTCATCTTCAAAGGATATCTTTTCCCCTTCAACAACTCCCCACATTCCCTGAACTTCACCCACCCATACCTCACTATAGCTGTCACAGCCATCTCGCATCCCCCGCCCCCAATAACCCTGTCCCCCAAGTACATGAACTCCTTCACCGATTCCATCTCATCACACAACTTTCCTCCTGTTCCACCATCCCTCTAGCACCCTCCTCGCATCTCCCACACATAAAATTTCTTGTCAAACTTGGGGTCACTCTCTTCATATTTGTGCATCTCCAGTGGATCCATTTCCCGCATTTCTCACACCACACTGAATTTGCTTTCACTCTCTTCCACACACACCACATGAGTCTACCTTGCTCACTACCAACTCCCTCTCCACCCCGCTCACCATCACTTTTGTCTTCCCAAGGTTTACCTTCAAACCCTTACTCTCAAAAGCCTTCTTCGATTTCCAAAATTTCTCCCTCAGTCCCTCTATTGTCGCGCTCATTAAAACCAAGTCATCAACATACAACATCTCACTCATCAAACCCTCTTTTTCCACTCTCTGTAACTACGTCAATCACAATTGTAAAAACCAACTGCGAAAGCACAGAACCCTGATGCACACCAACCTTCACCTGAAACTCCTAAGACAAATCAGAACCCACTCTAACTTTTGTCTTTTTGCCTCCTTCATATAAACTCATCTCTGCTCTAACCGTTACTTCTGCCTTCTCCAAGTCTACAAAAATAATATACAACTTCTTCCCTTTAGCTCGGTATTCCTCTTGCAACCTCCTCAAAATATGCACTGCATCTAACGTTCCCTTCCCTGGCATAAATCCAAATTGCATCTCATCCACTTCCACTATCCACCGAATCCTATTCTCTAAAACCCTCTCCACAATTTTATTTGCATGCTCCAACAACTTCACACCCCTATATGCGCCACAACTCATTGCATCCCCTTTCCCTTTAAAGATTGGAACTACCACACTCACTGCCCACTCCTCTGGCATCCTTCCTCCACCTAACACTCTCTGACACAACTCGATCATCACCCCAATCTCTATCTCTCCACTTGCAATAATCATCTCAACACTCACGTCCGAGGGGGCAGCCGCCTTATCTTTTTTTTTTCATTTCTCCGATTGCCTTCACCCCTCCTCCCGGGTGACCCCCTCAACTGGCCCTTCCACCACATCAGCTTCCACCTTTTGATCCCACTCATTCTCCTCATTCATGATTCTCTCCATATGCTCTTTCCAGACTACACCTCTATCTCTCTCACTGAGATTCAACTTTCCATCACTTCCCTCATACATCTTCCCCCTTCAACATCTCTTCCATCCTTTTTCATTGCCTTCACAATCTTATACACCTTGTTTGGATTCTCTCTTAACTCACTCAGCCCCTTCTCAGCCTCCTCCTTCATAGCATTTGCCATCACTTTCTTTGCTTGCTTCTTCATCCTCTTATACCTCGCTTTATTCTCATCCGTACAGTTTTTCCTCATATCCTTATATGCATCTTTCTTTCTCATTATCGCCTCCTTCACTTCTGCATTCCACCACCCCGTATCTCCCCTACCTCGCCGGCATTTCTTTTTCCTGCACACTTCATCACATGCCTGGAACACCCATTCTTTAAAGCACCCAACTCTCGCCTCAAAATTCTTTCTTGTCTCTTCCTCTTTCAGCTTCCATACTTTCTTCCTCTCCCGCACCACCTTCCTCACCACCTTTTTCACCTTTCTCTTATCCACATCTGCAACTACCAACCTGTGTTGCAATTCCCCTGAAATCACCTTAACATTCTTCAGAAATTTTCTCTTCCCCTTGACCACCAACACAAAATCAATCTCTGTCTCATTTCCCCTGAGCAAAACGTCACTTTTCTCTTGTCCTCTCTCCTGAATCACGTTTTCGCTACACATAACTCTTTTTCATCACAAAACTCCAACAACAATCTTCCTTCCAGATTCCTCCCTCAAAACCCATTTCCTCCGTGAACACATTCGAAACCATCGATCCCCCTCCCCACATGCCCATTGAAATCTCCAACACACAGGACCAATTCCCCCACACTTTGTCAGGAAGGGCATCCGGTCAATTATTTTTTCTGCTCCAATACGTGCACACGTGTGAGCACGTGTGGCGCAACGGATAGAGCGCAGGACTCATGATCATAAGAACATTGTAAATCGTGAGTTCAAGCCCCGCTGATGTCAACGTGTTTGTGTCCCTGGGCAAGATACTAAATCGCAATTGCCTCGTCCACCCAAGCGAAATCTGGGGAGCTAATATGGGGGATATTACAATCTAACTGCTGATAGGCATGTGCGCTTGTAAGGCATGTCTTAGAGCAGCCTCCTAGATGAAGCGAAATGATTGCAACGATTTCCTAACGGCAGCGTAATAATAATAATTGTACAGCGCTGTGATACCACTTGTGTAAGAGCGCTTTATAAATGCCTGCATATTATTATTATTATTAAAACCTCATGGCTAAGAACAACATAAAAGGGCACCAACCAGCCCGAGGTTGGGGTGGGCGGCACCTGCCTACCTCAAAAAGGAAGGTGCAAGGTATCACCATGAGTCGCGCATGTGTCGCCTGCCCCATGACGGTGTTAATCCCGATAAGCGGCTCGGGGTGAGGGTTGGAACATGGAATTTGGAGGTTTGTGAAGAATTGAGGAAGAGTAGGGTGGATGTATGTTGTGTGCAGGAGGTGAGGTGGAGAGGGGAGGGGGCTAGGATAATGGGGGTAGAAGGAAGAAAGTACAAATTGTGGTGGGCGGGTAATAGCGAGGGGATGGGAGTGTGGGGTTTCTGGTAAAAGAGGAATTGTGTGAAAAGGTAGTGGAGGTGAGAAGGAAGAATGATAGGGTGATGTCAATCGTGATGGTTTTTCAGGAGGAGGTGGTGAGGTTGGTATGCTGTTATGCCCCGCAGTGTGGAAGGAGGTGTTTTTATGATGAGTTGACAGATGAATGGGATTGAATGCAGAATATATGTAACGCTGCACTGTAAAATTTCAAACCGATTTTAGCGTTTGTTTACTAACATGTTTTTGTCCCAAAAATCCAAATACATGTTGAAGTGTTAGTATACAAACACTTACACACCAACACATATTTGTCCTAAAAATCCAAGCATATGCAACACATACATGTTTAAGTGTGAGTATACAAACACGTACACACCAACACATATTTGTCCCAAAAATCCAAGCACATGCAACACATACATGTTTAAGTGTTAGTATACAAACACTTACACACCAACACATATTTGTCCCAAAAATCCAAGCACATGCAACGCATACATGTTTAAGTGTTAGTATACAAACACTTGCACACCGACACATATTTGTCCCAAAAATCCAAGCACATGCAACACATACATGTTTAAGACTTTATGAATGGGATTGAATACAGTATATATGTAACTCTAACCCCGCAAAATTCAGTCACAATTTACCAATGGATGCCCTCGTAACGTTTCTACGTGCTCATCACTCATAAAACCTTCATTTGAAAAATAAAATAACTTGGTGCATATATTGTGGTTTGGTATGACAATGAAACAGTTCCCGTAGGAAATTGATTTTCTTGCTGTTTTGCATTCAATTCGCCATCGAAGTGGTTACATAACCCCCTGGTTACTGGATCACGCACCTTTTTGAATGTTATTGCAGGCCGTAGACTTTGTGTAGTGATCATTTCGATCGTGGTGCGGGACCCAAAAGCGTGATCCAGTTGACATAGTAACAACCGGATTACACGTAACACTTCGCTAGCGAATAGGGACCATATAACGAGAATCCCATTCTAGAAGTTTGGGGAAGAAGGTTTGAAGATGTTTTTTCTATAGTTTGAAGGGTGGTGAATCAGAATTTATGGGTCCAACCTCTGTGAAATGTGGGAAACTTTGTAAAATAAGGGGGTAAAATTAGTACAGGGGTAAATTTGAAATCAAGTCAAATTGTGTTTAAATGTACACCAATGTATTTGTCTCATTATAAGGATTAAAAGATGTATAGTTTATATAGGTTCCCACCTTTAGTTGCACGGCTACAGCCCTGAAAAGGTTCAAGGTCATTCTGGGGGTTTTTTTTTTTTTTTTTTTTGCCAATTTATGGAGCGGGATAAGTTTGAAATGTGCTCCGCCATGGTCATGGAGTGGTCAAAAATTACACCCAAGTTGCGAATGGAAGGTGAAGAGGGAATCTCATGACCATCCAGATTAAGAGTAAAATGCTGCAAGAAACTGTAGTGGTGGGGGGATGAAGCAACAAAAAATTGCTGTTTTGCATTCAATTCGCCATCGAAGTGGTTACATAACCCCCTGGTTACTGGATCACGCACCTTTTTGAATGTTATTGCAGGCCGTAGACTTTGTGTAGTGATCATTTCGATCGTGGTGCGGGACCCAAAAGCGTGATCCAGTTGACATAGTAACAACCGGATTACACGTAACACTTCGCTAGCGAATAGGGACCATATAACGAGAATCCCATTCTAGAAGTTTGGGGAAGAAGGTTTGAAGATGTTTTTTCTATAGTTTGAAGGGTGGTGAATCAGAATTTATGGGTCCAACCTCTGTGAAATGTGGGAAACTTTGTAAAATAAGGGGGTAAAATTAGTACAGGGGTAAATTTGAAATCAAGTCAAATTGTGTTTAAATGTACACCAATGTATTTGTCTCATTATAAGGATTAAAAGATGTATAGTTTATATAGGTTCCCACCTTTAGTTGCACGGCTACAGCCCTGAAAAGGTTCAAGGTCATTCTGGGGGGAAAATCCAGTTCTCAGATTTTGTTCAAACCGGTGTCAAATTATTGCCCTGGTCATACTGAAGCAGAAAATGCATTTCAATTCTTTGGATGACAGCTCTGTATACAATTTGAGGTCAAGTTTTGGTGAAACATATAGACCATGTATACCCTTTTTTACATTTTGGCCACTAATTACGCAACCAAATGCCACATATTGTAAAATAAGGCAAGACGAACAATTTGACACCAGTTTCAACAAAATCGGAGTACTGGGTAACGTTTACCCCAGGATGACCTTGAACCTTAATAGGGTTGTACCTGTTTAACTAAAGGTCAGAACCTAGACAAACTATACATTTTTTTTAATCCCTATAATGAGACAAATTCGTTGGTGTACATTTAAATACAAATTGACTTGATTTCAAATTTACCCCTGTACTAATTTTTCCCTCTTATTTTACAAAGTTCCCCACATTTCCCAGAGGTTGGACCCGCAAATTCTGATTCAGCACCCTTCAAACTATAGAAAAACATCTTCAAACCTTCTTCCCCAAACTTCTAGAATGGGATTCTCGTGTATATTCTTGATAATAAAAAGGTCATAAACATTTTGCGGCATTGATATCAATACAATACTCCACTAATTTATCATTACAGTATTATGATCACCTTTTGGAATGTAAAATTTTGTGTTGACCAATACCAACAAAACGCCCATGCGTAACAATCGGAATTTACCAAAGAGTGAATACTTTTGACTGATTGCCTGGATAATTATGTGCACCCTGGGAAACATCTGCTTGAGTTTTGAGAATAGTGTATTTCATTTCTTGTATGGAAATATTTTAAAGTTATACTTATGAGGCTTGTCCTAAATTGCAAAAGAAATAACTTACCCCAAGCGAATAAATATGCTGATAAAACGAAGTACCATTCAAAGTATTCATACTTTTTCTTCAAGCTGATGGCTTCTATTACTGTCCATGCCGCTGATGCCAAAGCGAAGTAGTGTATAATGCCTGCTAGAACATTGCATAGAATGTCGTTTATCTGACCGCTGTCCATCAGTGCGACGAGGATAAGATACGACGCGTAGAGTCCCAACACCGAAATGTAGAAATTGAGTAAGATTTGGTTTTTGCCACGATACTGTCTAATAGTGAAAAGGGTATTGATAATTTAATGTAGTCAATCTGAAACGGGGTGAAAAATACAGACAATAAATATCATCTACTGCATAGTTAATATGTATCATAAAACGCCCATTTAGTAAGAATAATATATGGAACTACTTTCATTTAGATAGTCAGGGGATAGCACCCCGGTTACATGCTGCCCGCGTTACGAGTCATATCCTGGTCATAGTGGAAATCAACTTAATCTCTCTTTAGAATAAAATAAACACCAACTAATTGATGCGGTTACCTCTTTTCATTCAATGCACTCCATTAATTATTGGTTGTCATAGATCTTTCAAAAGTTAAATTGCTTTGTCCATGCCTAAAAGTATTTTATGTGTGGCCGTGCAACGATTTACATAATAACTGGGACCCATTGTGGCCCCTTATGGCCCAATCGTACGACACACGCCATACAAAACACATACGCATACACCCACATACGCACACACACAGTTACGAGGTTTAGAAAACAGGTTGCGTGCATATCAAATCCGGTAATCAGCGAGAGCGCCCTGCCCAGCTGTGTTCAGAATGCGACCGCATAAGTTCATTATCATGTTTTGGGAGTCCAAGTGTGTGAAAATATCGGATCCAAAACATTATAATAATGAAAAAATTGTATGATTACGCCCCATATTAATGTCCTCCGCTATGAGTTTTTAAATATTTTGCAACTCATAGCTCGAACCAATTAATTGGGCTTAATCGATACAATCTTTTATATAATGTCCACTCGAATCGATATCGATATACGCATCTATTCAAACACGCACCCGGTTTTCTAAGCCCTCGTACTACACACACACACACACATGCACCACACCCAATCTAACACTCAACCCCCAATAACCATCCATACAGACATACTCCACACTCACAGACGTATACAGCACATATAAACAACAAAACACGTGCACATAACAAATCAAAATCGGGATGCCTCACAAAGCAGAGTTTTTGATAATATAATAAGTCCCGGATATACCCTTCCTGCATTTTTAATGAGAATTCATGACAACGAAATAAAGGTCACCTAATTAGATGTCACCTCACCCACCCGGCACCATAACACTTGCATGGTGCTTCACATTCTTTTGATGGGCTACCATGTACATTTTAACAAACACAATGTCAACAGGTGCTTTACTACTTATCTCAATTAATTTTTCAAAATAATGAATTTCTCTCCTCTTAATTCGACTTAACCGTTTCAAAGATATAACATACTTGTTACGCAAGTAAATCACAGTGATAAGGGCAATCATAGATACTGCAATACTACATCCTACGTAGGTAAAGATAACCATATTCAGTGGTCCAGATGGTGGTATCCCTGTCCCTGTACATGAAAATAATGACATCCCAACAGCATTATCAAAAGTCACATCAAAGTTGTTATAATACATTTCAAGAGTACGCTCGATTTGAGTTGACGATTTTCCGAGTTAAAGGCACTATCAGTGATTTGCTAAATCAGGAAATTGAAAAAAAAATCAAAAATTGGATATTTGCATTTCTACAATAAGTATAGGTATCTAAGACCAACAGGTGCTAAGATTGAAAGCAACCAAATTAAGACATAATCTGATATTTTAGTAATTACTGTCCGTTTTCTGTTTTTTTTTTCTGTCAATTTGTCAGTTGCAAAGAATAACTTATGACAAATTTTACAGACTTAGCTTTCACTTTTTAGCTATTGCTGCAAATTCAAAATGTTTTGACTCTTTTTAAGTGAATCACTGATAGTGTCTTTAATGAAATCTAAAATTTAAATTCCAAATAATCCATAATAAATTGATCAAAATTATCTTTTCAGAGTACCTATACTCTCGGTGGTCCTTGCTGCAGTAGAACTAGCCTCAGTAACTGGCCTTGTTATAGTTGTACTCAGGGTTGCTACAATCGACTTAGGTTCAGTCGTTGGAGTACTAACTGTTGTAGTCTGTGGCGCTATAAACGATGATAATAGTTAATATCACATTAACATTGTAATTTGAATAAATACATTGCTTTAAATTCATTTGCCGGTAATATTGAACTTTGGATTAATTATGCATGTGTAATATAATTTTAATGAACAATTCGATCGATTTGTTTGTGTATGTGCAAGAATTCCACATGTACCTTCAGAATGTCGAGTGCATATGTATGGTTGCTTGACTGTACATAGCTTTTCACGAATCCCATCATCGCCTGGTAATTCCGGTAACTCCATTACAAAGCAGATTTCTTGCAATGGTGCAACAAACTGTAAATAGTCGTAAAATTGGACAGAAAAAAGGTTCATCCTTCATGTAAGACTGCATGGAATTAGCCTAGCATGAATAAGAGGAGCAAAGGATTACAAGGATTGTACAGCTTTATTCCGTAAAAGAGTCTTTTACTCTAGTCTAACTCATGAATATCTTACACCAAGGACACACCGAAAAAAAACAATGTGGACAAAGTGATTGATATAATAATAATGGAACTTCCATTGATCAATTATGGGTACAAAGATGCAATACAAATTTCTTACCTTTTGTAAGTATGCTTGATTTCTGCTGTTATTTTCTGGAAGGTAGTCTAACCATATTCCGCTTGGAGAACTTGAGTATTGGGAACGAGCTCTCAATATTTCTTGCAATATAGGCGACGACATTGTTGGTAAAGTAGAATTATCAATCTGGCAGAAGAAATCAAAATTAGATCTAAATCATTTTATACAAAATAGATATAATCAAAGATGTATCGCGTGACTTCCATCAGAGTTATTTGTCATTACTTTTAGTTTCCTCTTGCTTATTTCTTGTGGAATTACTGATCTCTAAATGAATAGGCCTTTAATGAATATGTCTTTATGTTAAAACCAACAAAACTTTTCTTTATTTCTTTATTGTAGTCATTTTATACGACTGTCGAGTCGAGCCTAAAGCGAAATTCATCCCAAAAATATCGTGTGAGCTTTACAGATCCAATCTATAGGCTTTGACTCTATTTGTGGATTGGCCTATATGGCCGCCTTTGGATGGATCACGTAGTATTATGAAGCTGACAAATTGTCAAGCGGTTACGTTAATCAGCGATGTTTTAAGGAAAATCATAAAAATTAATAAATACTGAGTGATTATCTCATGTAATCTACTTTTGATTAACATTTCAGATTTGTTGTTTTCAGATGTAATGATATTGATGATATTATTGAGTATATTATCCAGTATTGTCACTGTTAACAGGCGTGATGCTGAATGCATATTTTAATATCATCAATAAAATAACCAATAATCGCACCAGTGATGTTACAATTCTTTCGGACCTGTTTAGGAATAGAACTGCCCAACAATTCTTTATTCTAGCTATTTTGACCCAATTTTGATTTGTTTTCAAACATTGATACCCTCTGTGTTAACGCAACATATCGTCGCTGGGCAGGAAAAACCTCCTATGTGCATAATTCTTCTGCCGCGTCACATACTGACGTATTTGCAAATACGCATTTCGAGAAAAACGGCTTTGAAGATCTTGCGATTTTAATTTGCGCCACACTGTTAATTAAAACATATATTTCAATTAAAACCTAGTGGAAAATCGCCGAAATAAGTTAAATTTTAGATATATTTAACTAATCAGCTTCCAATTTATTTAGAAATGCAAAAAGATGATGTTAAATAAAATACGTCACTATGTGAAAACGATAAAATAGCAATTTCAAGGTGTAAATAACAAATACGGCGCGAAAATACGTCGTTATGTGACGCGTTTGCGCAAATACGTCTCTATGTGAAAACGATAAAATACCAATTCTACCGTAAACTGCAAAATACGTCGTACAAATACGTCACTATGTGACGCGGCGAATACTACAAAATGCAGATACGATGCTATGGGCCTGCGCAATATAGATTTTTCGACAAATACGTCGTTTTGTGATGCGGGCAATTTAACATTTTGTAAATATGTCATAATTAGTTAAATAATATTTGGGATCAATATCCGATATCTTATAGTGGTTTGACTATGTCTAGTAAATACCAACATGACCAACAAGAGTTACGAACCACACCTTACACGCCTGTACCGCTGCTTCAAACTGCACGGCTCCACCTTTATAACCAAAGCATTCGTCTCCATAAGCTAAATATCCAACCGGACAATAGTCTGTCAATTTGTAAAAACAAACAAAAAGATCGATGACACTGCATGGATAGCCCGTATAACAACTGCCAACGGGGGAGAGATTTGTTTATCATTATCATTACAATTACCAGCAAATAATTAAATTGTTCCGATATAAATGGAGTCATGTTCTCTACTTGATATGAGAGCCTGTCACGTGCACAAACTAACCACCAGATTTTGCTTGCACAAACTTGTCTTTATCTTCAGAAAGAAGTGGATTTGATGGCTAAAGCTTCAAGACACCAGTGAGAAAAATGCGGCTTCTCATCTGATTTTAAAAAATATACTTGCAAAGGCGGTCGGAACAAGCGCCGATAAGTACAACTGACTTTTGTTTGGAAAAAGTAATTAAGCGGAATTTAGTGGATATAAACTATTATCTTATCTTAATGTAGAATAATAAGAGTCAACATTTAAGCTGCGATAGCAGGCACTAACTTTAGACACCAAAATCCAACGTTTTGCATAGTAACATCGTACCCGAATATTTCTTTCAAACAGCATTTGACAAGAGCCATAAATGGTCAGGTTGCCTGAGTCTATTAATCTTTTGGGTTTTCTCTTGTTTTAGTAAAACCTTTAAGTATCACAGATTCACAATTTGATAAACTTGTATTCAATTACATATTCACAGTATACCAAGCTTTAAGAAATAAATTACTATATCGATTAGAGCAATACTCGAACCCACAATGTATGGATTACATAAAGTTACACTTACGCTAGTGTTTCGCATGTCTTGACCCTATGCAAATTGTCTAGAAATTTTAAGCGTGGCGACAAAATTTTGGCAATTATTATGAGATAGGAATAGGCAAGTGCAATCACTCTGTACAAAGTAGAAAAGTCAGTGACAGGAATATTGTCTTATTGGCTACACACCATGATGTGCAAGTTATATGGTGCCATCTATTGCCCAATATCCATAAAGATCAGTGTAATATTTGTATGACCCATCATGCTTGCCTATAATGAAATTTTGTAACGTTTGCAAAGGATATAGCTAGTGAAATAGTGTAAATCTCGGTTGTCAAACCTTGCTATTATTGTTTTTATTCCGATTTTTGTTCATAATAAAGGAGACCTTCAAACTGCCGGATCTACGCAAGCCAAGCCAGTGTAACGAATATGAGTCCCGCATGACTAGAGTGTCCTGGCTGCAGCGGTATTTTTTGACCACCACCCATGCTCCCGAGCAGGGCTCCCTCACCAACCTTAAAGGGCCTCTATTATTTCTCTTCTTTTCTGGGGGGTACTTAGAGTTTTTCCCCTACCTAAACAAATATGAAAATTTTATATATTTCAAAAGAGCAGTAGAGAGATTCGAACCCGAGACCAATGTATCATGAGGTCAGCTACCTAACCAGCTATACCTAATTGGTGTGCCAGAGTTGCAAGTTCAATTGTTTTTAACCAAGGCCTCATCTAACAGCACTGTTATTCCGTACATGTTGCTATGGTATTCCACTCTCTCACGGGGGACACTCAGTTCCTTTACAACCGGCAAAATGTTTGGTACTTACTAAAAGCCATCCATAACGGAATAAAGCACGAACAAAGAAAGTGCCCCATATGAGGAAGCCACCCACGTGTGATTAGAAACGCTTGCCATTAACATCATTGCTGAAAGGGCATTCACAGCTTGAAGAAATTCATCATCCTAAAGCCGTGCCGATTCACAGTTTAACTAGACTGTGCTCCTCAGAGTTAGGCTAACAATGTCAGTGATTTGACCTTTAAACCCCTATAACGTGTCCTTGGTCAACGGATGGGGTCAACTGTACTTGTTCTGTATTTACGATGTAACAAGGATTATGCCCAACAGATTTTTCAGCTCAATCGAAGCGTTGATTGTAGGATTTGAACCTTGAACTTTGATGACCTTTGGTCAAGACTATCATAGACCTTCCCTACCATTAATGTTATATCACTGTAGCAATAATGGGCTTCTAAAGGCTGAGATATAACCAATTTGGTATTATTCTTAGCATTTTTGGCAAAATGGAAGAACACAGTAAGTTAGGCTTCTAAGCCTAACTTAAAAAAAGGTTGTCGATCGCATCGATTAAAGCAATAAAAGCACATTTTCAAGAGCTCCCTCAATTTTTACCGACTTTTAGTGATAATTGCCAATTTCCTCGCAAAACTGTATGTGTGAACGATATAATGCTAACAAATGTGTATTGGTCAGAAGGAAGGGAATCGGGAATCCCCGATATTAATTCAGCGGCGGTGCTGGAAATGCCAAATTTTAGTTAGGCGGTGGCGGCCACGAAATCCTGATTTTAGACGTCGTCATTGGTTTAACGGGAAAAAGCGAAATCTTGAAGAGAAATGCTAATTCTTAGTGATATTTATAAGACAATATTTTTCTTATTCCAAAACCGTTGGAGTGGACGAATCAACTTTACTGTGAAGGCTTATTTCTGAATTTCTATGTATGACAATACAACGAGGACGAAGTCGTATATGACCTACATCAAAACACTAAATCGGTGTCATTATTTTTATTGTCCGTCCACTAAAATAGCGTAAATGACTTGCGTGAATCGACGAACACTATTTGGGTGAGCGGAACATACGTTCTGGTTTAGTTTATCATATTGGACATATTTTCCCTGGTTTTGGGACAAATTTCATTGTATTGTGACAAGAGAGAACTTCCACCTTCACCATTCACAGGTATAGTTTAACTAGCATTACCAAAATCTCACAATTTCGAAAAATGAGGCGCTCTTCAAAAGATGATTTTATTGCTTCAAGTGTTACTGCTGAGAAAGCTGACATAAACATGTTTCAAAGTATGTTTAATGTCCTTTAATCAAAATCAACAGAATCAATATCACTCAAACTGATAATTTACCCCTAGTAAATAGGAACGTCTTACTAAGGACAGATCCAGTTTTTATTCTCTCCTGAATTCTACGTCAAGCGGACGCGTTTGGTATTAGTTTCCGTTTCCTATGTATTTATTTCTTTTTCTTTAATTATTCACATTAATTTGAAGATTATTTTATGTAGTTGTAGTTTTACACGCATATGAAGACTAGTGTTACTCACCCAAGCTTGAACGTGTGACGGGGCGCTTAAAAGGAAGGGTTCAAATATGATATCTGGGTTTCCAATCACGATCTCCGAACCCCGTAAACGCTCTCTAATGTATTGGGCAAATGTGGTTCCCCACCAATTGTTGGTAGCGTTTATGATTCCAGATCCCGGTAATGCGTTTATCTCGAAGTCATTTGCTGGATTTTGTATGATATTGCTATAAAACTGAATTCCAGTAGCTCCTACCTCAATGCTATATTTCTCATTTAGGATTTGTCCGGTATTGTTTGAAAAAAGATTGTTGTTACAGTTTTGGAGTTTTACGAGAATATTGTCTTGATTTACTTGTAGCAATCGGCTTCCTGTGTTGTTATATGCAGCGTTACTGTCAAAGATGGTGTATGTATGATCAATCGCCATCACGCTTTCTGAGCTGGTAGGGTCGTTGTGGAGAATAAGATGCCATAGACTTGCACGCGTCTGTTAAATTTCCTGTTCTTCCTGTACGTATAGAATGACTTTTCCTGTTTGTTGTAAGTGAACTCATTATTGAGAATGCGGTGTACAGTTCGTTAAGAACGGGTCCGTCCCTTAGATTCAATTGAATTACCCCCCCCAGCCCATTCAGTTGTGATTTGGTAATTATTTTACAGTTTTTCCATTTCTATTGTAAGATCCCTGTGGAGTGTTATTGAAACTGATAGTCAGTTTCAGATCCTTTGTTAGCCATATTTGACACCTTTCAAAGATAGGATGAGATGTATACGGCCAAATTAATAGAGTTGACCTTCTGTAAACCACCTGGAATAGTGTTGAATGTCAATCCGCCGTTTTTATTCCCGTAAAAATCGAATTCCGAATGGATTGCTTCCTAACCTCTGTAACGAGAAACAAACAATTGAAAACAAACAGAATTGTTTTCGGTATAATAGTTAGTAAAACCTCAATTCTGTGACTAATCTTTGGCAAGTGATGTTTGACGATTGATTTGACGTCAAAGGACATTTTAGAAGGTTTTTAGCTCACATGTCCGCTGGAAAATTCGGCAATTTCCACAGGAGGGGGTAAAGTTCTACAGGGGTAAATTTTAAATAATGGTCTAAATACCATTTAGTATAGTCAAATTGTTCGTGTGGTAATAACGAATAAAAAAAGTCTATGGTGACCTGTCTGTAAATTGCATCGCTATGAGCTATACACAAAATAGGCTAAAGCGTCAAACAGTTATTCAAACAAAAGGTCAAGGTCTTATACTGATTTGATTAAGTTTAAAAGTATCTTTAAAAAATTTTATAAAATTACATTTCTCGTGGTGACAGGAGAGGGGCACTTTCCCAAACAATTCAATGGGGACAAAAATTACAGATTGCTACAATGTAGGTATACCCGACCTAATTGATTCAATGTTAATTTTATCCATTTTAAAAGCTATTATTTAAAATTCATTCCAAACCAGTATAAGAATAAGATTGTCACGGACTTGAGGATTTTGACTTAACTTAAGTCATAACTTAATATGATCAATGGATGCAGCAAACATGCTAATCTACACAACAAGTGGCTGGTTTTGGGATATTAAAATTTTTTTTTTTTTTAAAAAAAAAAAAAAAAAAAAAAAAATTTATACAAAAAAAAAAAAAAAAACAAATTTGCTGTAAAACAGTTTTTGGTAGAGTAGAGGTTTAATATAATCGCTAAAGTGATCGTGTTGATCTCAGCACGCAATTGGCGATCTAAGGTTTCCTTGAAGAAGCGGGGCTACCTGGAATCAGCTCAGGACGCTACCCGAGGTTGTGGAATGGAACAGCACATCTATTGGTCTGCCAACTGTTTGAGCAACAATGCATAGCCTCCCCCCAAAAGGGAATTTACATAATTCAGGAAGTAGTCAAAAAGTGTACCCATCTCTGGCTAGTCATGTTTGAGAATACTAATGTTTGGACACGATAGAAGACGGTCAATCATTGAGAAGTAAACTCACTTAATTACCTTTAGTTTTTGGAATACAAATAGTGCGCCCGCAGGCGGGGTGCCCATCACTCTGTCATTGGCGTTTGGGCCAGACTCCCTCATTAATGTTGCTGTGGGGGTTCGCCAATCCTACCGCATATCGTAAGCCATAAAGGCCATAACGTATTGCCGCAACGCGTTGCGACACTTCAGGGCAACGCGTTGCGAGAAAGTAGCAACGCGTTGCGGCCACGTCGGCCAATTCGACTGACGAATTTCTGTGGACGTATTTCAAAATTAGACCCCCACAACGCGTTGCAAAGTGTATAGCAACGCGTTGTGGAAACTCACAACGCGTTGCAGCCTTAACAACGCGTTGCACCTTCAAAACGCGTTGCGAAGGTTTCACAGCATAAGGGTCATAACGTATTGCCGCAACGCGTGTGAGAAAGTCGAAAGCGTTGCGCCAGTTTGGCCAATGAGTTGCGGCGTCTGCCAATCCAAATCATGCATTTCTTTTGACGTATTTCAAAAAATAGATCCACACCCGGTGCGGCAATACGTTATGACCCTTATGGCCGTCACAACGCGTTTTAAGCGTTAACAACGCGTTGCGAGCCTTCAAACCACGTTGTAAACTTCACAACGCGTTGTGAGGGCAATAAGGTCATAACGTATTGCGCAACGCGTTGTGAAGATTTGCAACGCGTGTGAAGGCCAACGCGGGGTGAGATTTATATTTTTGAAATGACGTCACAGAAATTCATGATTTTGATTGCCGACACCGCAACGACGTGCCAAAAAAAACAAAAAAGTGTCGCAACGCGTTGCCGAAATGTTCCAACGCGTTGCCGAATGTCGCAACGCGTTGTGACTTTCTAACAAAGCGTTGCGGCAATCCGTTATATCCTTATGGCTTGTGCACTTAGCAACGCGTTGTGAAGCTTGCAACGGCGTTGTGAAGCTCGCAACGCGTGGCGAAGGGTTGCAACGCGTTGCAAACCAGTATCTAGCAACGCCGTTGTGGGTCTATTTTTTGAAATAAGTCACGAAAATTCATGCTTTCGATTGGCCGACGTCGCAAACGGCGTTGCCGAAATGTAGCAACGCGTTGCAACCTTCTTATCGCAACGCGTTGATACTTTCTCGCAACGCGTTGCAGCAATACGTTTATGGCCTTTATGGCTTGCGATCCACGCATTATACTGTAGGTGGAGAGGGGTAAACGAGGTAAAGTGCCTTGCGCAAGTGACACAACTTGGCGACGCGGGGCTCGCAACCACAACCTTATGCTTATGAGGCGAGCGGTGACCACTGGCACCACCGTTTTAGGAATAGAGGCAACCAATTAAATGTTCAGGTCATCATGCGGTTCCTACTTATGTACCTTATCGTGTAACGGAAACGCTAGATCCGTTGCGTGACGCTATGTGAGATTTGGCCCGAAATTATGCTCCGGACCATGGTCCTGGAGCATTAATATACAAATATCTAGATAAGTCGTAGGTGATGCAAGACCAAAGTAAGCTCAGTTTTGAGTAATTGCCAGAAGAACTTTTGTGTTTTCTATTAGATTTCTATGGTGGCTGTGTCACATAATTATAGCCGGGGGTATTCAGAGGAAATGTTATTTGATGATATAAATGAACATTAATTCTGACTGGACAAACGTAATTAAATATTTATTTACAAAGAGGAGAACGTAAGTGAAATCAGTATTTTCGATTCAGTGCAAGGACCAACTAGTGCCACTTACGTTGGTCTTTCACTGAAAAGGTGCAAAATGTTTAATGCAAGACCAACGTAAGTGCCACTTACGTTGGTTTTGCACTGAAAAAAAATGTTTAGCACAAGACCAACGTAAGTGACACTTACGTCGGTCTTGCTCAGAAAAGGGGCAAATATATTTAATGCAAGACCAACGTAAGTGCCACTTACGTTGGTCTTGCACTGAAAAGGGGCAAACTTGCTCAATGCAAAAGCGAATTGCACATACGTTATCTTCTCTTTCTAATTAAAACTTTTTTAATCACTTACATATCTTTACACATAGTTTAAATATTGCGAATTTCAAAATTCACCAAAACTCAATTTCGACAAAAATGTCACTTACGTTGGTCTTGCATTCAGCCGACGATATATGGTCCAGGACCATCTTTGCCATATGGCCCTGGAGCCTAAATAAAAATTATGCTCATGGAGCATATTGAATACACGAATGGTCCAGGAGAATATGGCAAATATGTTCCTGGACCAGTGGAGAAATGTTCTAAGTCAATACTCCTCCAGGACCATCACATCATAAAATTGCAATGTTACACCCAATTAACATATAAGAGGTAACATTTTAAAGCTGATAATATGGGCTCTTTGATGCAAACAAAATCTCAACGTGTACCTTGAGCGTATGGCATATTTTAATGCGATTATTTAATTTGCTACATGGTCCTGGATCATGTGCATTAAAATTTGACTTAGATTATTTCTCCAGATTACTTATGGTCCAGGACCATATGTTCCTGGAGCATAATTTCGGGCCAAAATCTCATATAAGCGTCACGCAACGGGCTTTAGCGTTTGTGCAACCTTGCTGTGCACAAACGAACATCTTTACAACATCTTTTAATCGAATTGAGCGCCACTGCTTAATATAATTAACCTTGGTTGGGTCACTTGTATAGCGCTATACAAAAGCATAGAAAGCTTGGCCCTGGGCCAAATTTTCAAATTACATTTCATTCTCATTTTGCTCATAATAATTTCGTAGGCACCTAGTAAAATATGTGTTGCAATAGATCAAAGTCCATATTAACGAAAATGTCAGTGGTTTAGTTCTGACATCGTATTTAGTGCAACACTTTGCACAAGGCAAAACCACACTTATTCAAAACATTTCCCATCCATGACATCGTTCCATTATAACGTTTTGCTACTGTCTGTTCAATTAACTTAGATATCCGGTTTTTATTAATTATTTCCAAAAATATAGGTTTTTGAAATAAATCACGAAAAGAAGGTTGTTGGGTATCTTTGGACATAAGATGTTTTTACATGACAAAAGGAATGGACATTTTAAACCTTCAAATCTATTGAAATCTTGGTATTTCACCCTCGTTTTGAAAAATGAGCGAATAAAGGTTTGGTACCATTAGTAATTACGTTTTGTGGAAGGTTGCATTGACTCCACTTAGTAGGTAGTAAAAGTTGTCGTCGGAGGAGATGATTCACGATCAATAGGCCTATTGTCTGCCATCTTTGACTGGTATGAAATGAATAATGCCAAATTTGTTCAACAAGATCAAATCCGAACCGTTCTTATTTGCAGTGGTTTTTTTAGCCATACAAGCGAGATATTCAAGGTTTCACACACCATTAACTTGAATAGACGGCATTACAGGAGAGCTCCCGAGGAGAGCTATGTGATTCTTTTGTTCGTAACCAATTGAATACAACAGGCAGGACCGTTAAGTATAAAGTATTTTAACGCTTCATTTTTATGCCATGCATTGTTGCCCCCGCCACAAGAGGTTCTATATAATAAGAGGCAAACCGTTACGTAATCTTTAAGAATAACACCGTCTCGCTGTTTTGCCGACCACAAAGAAAAAATAGAGTCAACAATAGAAGCAATGGCTGCCTCCGCTCTTCCACATACTGTGGTTGACGCTTTGCATATACACTAATCTGTAGTGGGATACAAATTAATGTATGTTGTTAGAGGTGGCCCGTTGTAATAATAGCGTACCTGGATCATTGTGCTCAGATACGCTTTTTTTCTCATAATGCAATGCGCGCTTATGGTTGAAAAATTTGTATTACATTGAGGCGGTTATTTAAATCAGACGACTGATGTGCATTTTCCCCCTCATTGTTTGTGTGGCCATGGGTAGACAAAATTTAACACCCACTAGCACCCAACATCCACAACTGATATTATTTGGTGATTGTTGTCTCGATTGACATTTGTGTGATACAACACCCAAACTAATAACTATCCGTGCATATTCAAAAAAATGTCAGCGCCAGCACTGACGACTGGTTTGAATGGGTTTCACCCTCCACCCCTCTTGCCCGCAAACACCTGAAATCAAAACAAGGTCCACGAATCAATATTTGCCCGTAACATTATTTGAAGGCCCCTAGTTCGTAAATGGGTCTGCCATAAAAGTTTCAGAGTCAAAAGTCAATATTCACTTGGACCCAGTTTGTTGTCGTTTGCCAATGAAAATCAGTGTAAATTGAATAAAAATCCAAAGAAGAAATATGTTTTCAAGTTGAAACCCAATGATCCTGTTGGGTCCAATGATGGATTACAACTTTTCTTTCATGATTTTTTTTCAAAAACGTATATTTTTGGAAATAATTAATAAAAACCGGACATCTAAGTTAATTGAACAGACAATAGTTCCGATATTCCGTATTTTTCATTCACTTCACATGGGCTATCGGAACTTCGTGTCACAGCGCATTGCTCTTTCCGATTTTCCCCTGATTGTACATGCACGACCCCGTGCAGTAATTGGTTGGAATAGATCACACGACATGCATAATGCATGGTGTGACGTCGTAATTAGCACGTCGTGCATCGCTTTGTTGGTGCTTTGAGGATTCTTTGGCGTGTGTATCGCAATGGAGTAGCGGTGCCCGGCGGCAAACCTAGACTCCTTTATAAATATGGTTGAGTGTCCGGTAAAAATTGTTTCGTACTGCGAGCCAACGGGGCCGACACCTCGTTGTCTGTTTCGGGTCCTTTCAAATTTAACAAAGCAGTAACAGGTAATTCCACTCGGTAACTCTAGATTAATATGCAAATGGTGCTCCCGCAGGCGTAGTGCCATCTCTCTGTCATTGGCGTTTGAACAAGACTCCCTCATATATAATGTTGCTGTGGGGGGTTCGCCACTCCTCCCGCACAGCGAGTCTGTTTCGCATTCCCAGCATATGCCGGTATCCATTTATACTCCTGGGTGGAGAGAGGCAAGCGAGGTAAAGTGCCTTGCCCAAATGCACAACACATTGGCGACAGCGGGGATCAAACCCACAACCTTATGCTTAAGAGGCGAGCGCTGATCCACTGCACCATATGTGCCCCGTCAGATTAATATAGGACTATCACCAACGTAGTAAATGCATTATAGATATCGCAAAACCAGAATGAGTAGAGTATGTTGCCATGCTCGCATAATCTTTGCACATCAAAGCACACAAACCACCTACATAGCCTACAACAAAACACCCAATACACACACAACGTCTATATTGTAATTGTAAATGCGCACAAAAGCCAGTACCTACATGGTACACTGCACAAGAAGGGACAAGTAAATCTAGTCTATATAACACCCTTTTATATTTGTATTTCGTCGGCTGAATGCAAGACCAACCTAAGTGCATTTTGACTAATTTTGCAGGAAGAACATTTTGTGTTCTTTTGGATTCTATAAGGGGTGTGTCCATAAATATAGCAGGTATTACAATAGGATATGTATTTGTATGATGTAAATGAAATAATTTCTCCTTGACAGACGTAATTAAATATTTATTTACAAAAGAAGAGAACGTAAGTGAAATCAGTATTTTCTTGTTAATACAAGAACAACGTAAGTGCCACTTACGTTGGTCTTGCACTGAAAAAATATTTAATGCAAGACCAACGTAAGTGCCACTTACATTGGTCATGCACTGAAAAGGTGCCAAAATGTTAATGCAAGACCAACGTAAGTGCCACTTACGTTGGTCTTGCACTGAAAAAATATTTAATGCAAGACCAACGTAAGTGGCATTTACGTTGGTCTTGCACTGGAAAGGTACAAAAATGTTTAATGCAAGACCAACGTAAGTACCACTTACGTTGGTCTTGCACTGAAAAGGGGCAAAATGTTCAATGCAAGACCAACGTAAGTGCCACTTACGTTGGTCTTGCATTAAGCGGGAAAAGCGCATTACACATACGTTATCTTCTTTTTCTTGTGGGAGAGCGTGGTCTAGTGGTTAGGGTGCTTGCCTATGGCGCAAATATACCAAATCAAAAATCCCGGGTTCGAATCCCGGTGGGGTCACTTGCTGGGATTCACTCGGGTGCTCAATTCTGGATTTAATCTGTATACGAGCTATTGATTAAATACAGAATACCGCTCTCCTCCATGGTTCACTTGGAATTGGGCAAATGAATCATGAAAGCATCCCGTCCTTCGGAGGGGACGTTAAGCCGTCGGTCCCGTGTACAGAGAGTCACAACTGTACATGTACATCGCAGTCAGTGTCGAATAAGAGTAGGGTGTAAACCCCTGACTGTTCCCAATCCGCCCCCAGCTTAAAAAAAAAACGCGGGCCATGTTAGGAGCGTCCGTATCATAGATACACGCGGCCCCGGATCAGCTTACACAGTTGAACAAATCCTGACACCACCACAAGCCATTACGAATGACTTGTGGACACGAACGATCCGATCGATCTTCTTTTTCTAATTAAAACTTTTTAATCACTTACATATCTTAACACATAGTGCGCGAATACCTCCTCTTTCAATATTCACCAAAAACTCAATTTCGACAAGTCAATATACGTTGGTCTTGCATTCAGCCGACGATTTGTTTATACTTACCGCTCCCATTAGTCGTTGTTACCCTGATGTATACTTCCAGATCCTCATCTGTATAGTAGAATGAATAAATACGCATCGCTCTACCTACTACCGTTAGATATTGATCATTATGTTCTAGACTTCCCAAAATATATGATGTTTCTGCATCATATACATTTATATAATGCTTCAAATTATAGTCAGCTTTATAGACTTGTAGAACGAGAAGTTCACTGGTTCGTAATGGCTGAATGTGAACAATACAGGAATCTGTAGATAATTCAGAATTCAACTTATGTGGAATGCGTAACAGCAAATCAGCATATTTGTCAACCAAGATAACCTCGCCAGATCCCGGAGCACAAATGGGTATGGTATTAAAATAGCATATAGAAAACATGGTGTCGTCATCTTCATCATGCGCAATAATTCCTAACTCGTTGTTTTCAATAATCGTTACATCATCCATATCAAACCTAACATTTCCTATTTTGTGAAGTACCATACCATTCAAACCATTCTGAACAGTCAATCCTTGTAACATAAAATCAGTAACCGGCGTATCCGTGACTAATCCAGACAAATACGCGTTCACAATGTTGACGTGGTAGATTTGAGGGCTTGCATGCCGAATATAAAGACTTGGAACGGATTCAGAATGTAGATAACCCGCATTGATGATATCTACATATTCCAGACTGGATTTTAGGGTATCTGATGTTTTTCCAATTATTCGCATCCCACCCCAACGAGGTTCAAATTCACATTCTATGCCAACATCTTCAGAATGCCCGCAATTATGTTCGCCGATGCCTTTCGACGGACATTCCGCCAACATTAGTTCATCGCCCGAGCAGCGGACATCATCAAGCCAAATGGGATCAGGAGGCGTTCCGCTAAAATCCCGATTAATAAAGGAAACGGGAGATCCCATACCCAGTTGGCGGCAAACAACACGCGCATTGTCCATGTCCCAATAATCATCACAAACTGTTCCCCATTCTCCATTAAAAAAAATCTCAAGGCGCCCCTGGCGTCGTGATGGACCGTCCTGTAAACGTATATCGCCCCATTTGGGTACGGTGCTATTAACTTCTTCCTTCATCGTCATCACAATATGGTGACTATCATTCCCGCGAGCAATTAGGCGACCGATCACAAGAATTCCAATATTGTACTCGAAAAACAATTCTACTCCTGGTTCAATTGTCAGAGTCACATTGTCGGGAACAGTGATATCAGACTGCACAAAGTATGGACTTGAAGAGCCTGTTAACGTTTTATTCTGAAGTAGCATTCCACCTAATGAAGACATTTCACTCTGAGAATACTCTGAGGTCATGGGAGGTTCATTTTTATAAGTAGTTAGATATGGCCAGAAGGCAACACCAGGTCTATCATTCTGATCATTGATGTCAAAAATCTTTTGGTGTATTTGCATATCATCTGTTGTGTTCCAGTTATTGAATGTGGCATCTAGCAAAGCGCTGACATCAAACGATATAAATTCACCCAAACAAAACTCAAACATGAAATCTTCATTTCCAAAAAAGTTATTTTGAAACTTTCCAACCAGAATTCTAGTAATGACTGTGCACGCCCGAGCTCCGCTAATGGTAGTATCTATTGGGCGATTTCCAGCCAAAATATTTCCACTGAAAACATGATTAAAATCAGAAGACATTGCAGAAGATAACGGCACCGCTTCGAAGAATTCCACAATGTAAAGAGCGGTGTTATTCGAGAAAGTGTTATCTCTTACGTCACATCGTTGTAATTCATTAGAAATCCTTAAAATCGTTGCGTCATTAGCTTCGAATGTGTTATTAATGACCGACAAACTTGGATAACCACCCGCTCTTTCGACAACCAACACGACACCATAGATATTTTTGAAGAAGCTGTTCAATATGAATGCACTGAAGATATTTGCAGATTCAAAGTAAATTGCGATTTCAGATGGCCCCAGAAATGTGCATCTGTCTACGGTCAGAGAAAATCGAGAGGAAACGCGAACAGCATATCTTGTATTAACAAAGGTGCAATTTCTAATCATCCAGTTTCCTTCGGCCTTACTATCTGTTTTAGCATAACTCGAAAGAGCATTTGAAGTAATGAAGGAAAAATCCGTGTCCTCTATTATCACACTTCGGTTACTTGAACCAGTTGAAACTATTCCAGAATCCATGTTGTAAAAACTGCTTCTTGAAATTGTACCCGCAAGAGGATAGTGACTATACACGCCAAAGGTAGCATTCAAAAAATTAGTGTTGTCAAGATAAAGCCCATCAAACGGGTTCAGAACTCGAATACAAGTTGTATGTATACATCCCATTGTTGTATCCCTTATAACAATCTGAGTCCATGGATGTGGAGTGAACTCCATGCGATAGCAATATGCTGATCTCCTTACGTTAATGTTTCTGATTTCAAATCTATCGAGATCCCTACGAGATGGCACTTCCACACCACCTGTATGTCAAAATATATTGAAATTAGAACGTTGGAGAGCAATTCAACTATACTTACAAAGAATTAAAATCAACGAAAGCTTTTTACAAGGTTAATCTGATCTGAACACGTCGCAAATCTAAAGGTGCAACGAGAGATTTCACATATCCCTAAAAAAATCGAAAGTACTGATTTTTGCCCTGATGTAAAGCTTTCCATCAAAAATATCCCCATCTGAAAGGAATAAGCTGAGAAATGTTTCTTTGGTAAAAATTGTGAAATTTCTAATTTTGTATAGGAGCAAATACGAAATGGCATAATGCACCAAGAACCGTATCAGACATGCAAGCTATGCTTATTCTGTGGTGACATCATAGGTCGATGAAGTTTGTAGTATTTTTGGAATCTTGTTGACCAGAACTTTTAGCTCGAACCAGATTCCTATTTCATTCAAAGCAACTAATACTCTGAGACAGAAACTGGTCCACCCGAAGCACCTGGTTCCTAAGGACAAACGGAGTAACATAGCTTATGCTAGGACAAAGATTGCAACGATTTATACAAAGGCCAACACCTCAGACCCAGTTCTGGTTGTGGTGATTCTGCTGTCTATCAACACATACACTTTAGTTCAATATGCTCATCCACCAAGGACACAGTTCAGTGGGTTGGCTTTGTACATACTTGACATAACTGATCTCGGTATCTCGTGTGGCCTGGTATCATATATCATACCCAAAACCATGGGATGTATTTTCTAAATACACTGGTGAAGGAAGGTACTGAACTGTGCCAGGAATGAGAATGTTTACTTAGCTCATAGTGCTAGAACCACAAACAAATTGGACAGGGAGCATAGGTGGTATAGAGAGCGGGGTCTAGGAGGCCATTTACGTGAACTCTTGCAACAACCCTCCCTAAATAAGGGAGGGGGACTTCGTCATAACTTGTCCTACTAGTCGGTGATGAACCAGATTCCGAAAAGACTCAAACTTTCCTCGATCTGTGATGTCCACCATTTGGTCCGGCCCAATGCTGGAGTCGTCCCCAAACCATCACTAGGCTGCCAATGAGGTCTCGGATAAGACGTTAAATGTTGCGACATAAGACGTTAAATAGTAAATGGTGATTTAATTTTTTACCATATTGTTATCATGCTCACCTTCGACTCCCTTAACAAGAATGTAAAACAGGGAATCGTAGCTCAGTGGCTGGTGTCGTATTCTTATGGTCGATCTGTTGGATACTACTGAGTTTTCATGCGGAGTTTCCCCATTTATAGAAAGTATAGTTCGACCTTGGTCTTCAATTGTTATTTCAGCAAAAGACGAGTGCAGGATGATCACACCAACACGTCCATCAAAATGTGTGTTACTTATAACAAATTCCCCGCTGCAGGGATTATATTCGCTTACTGGAGAGGTCAGCAGGAGACAGTCTTCAAAACCAAGCGTCCTGTTCACATAGCATGAGGAAATTGTATCAAACGGTTCAACATATTTAATGAGTTCTTCATATGAGTTTGTTATTGAGGATGAATAAATTCCATGGTTTCCTGCAGAAATATCCCAGTTCTCAAGAAAAAACGCCATCCGAATGAAATTCAGCGCCATAATTTTCGCTATCGCTTATTAAACCTTTGACATCAACGCATGAAAAACAGGGAATCTGATGAATAACACGTTAACATACAAGCAACAACACCGCCGTTTGGTGATAAAATATCCCAATTCATGAATTTCATGATGATGGAGATGATATTCTAGTGCATGCTTCCATGCTTCCACTTCTTGATCTTGTCGAAATATATTGAATCTTTATGCCTGCATTTTCAATACGTACGTAACGCAATGCACTAATTTCATTATTGGCGTGAAAATCAAACCCTCCCATACAGGGCGACTACACGTATATTGATATCATAGGCATGAGATGTACATTCTGTAGTAGCGTCTTCAAGTGGGTTGCAATCAAGTAGACGACTCTCTTTACCCTTGCACTGAACTGGATAATTCAATATGGACCGCTACCTTGATGACGAGGACCGAGCGTCGCCATCATCTACGTCGAAATACCCCATTTGTCGGCAAGCTACGAGTGCATTCTCCAGCGTCCAGTTATAGCTACACTAGAATACCAATCTCCTTCAATGAGTATTCAACCGACCTTCCCACGCAAAACTTTCCATCTACAATCTTATATCATCAACGGATACAACATGTGGTTCAAAAGTGACTCTTGACCAATAGTTACCTGTTGCTATTATTTTGCCCCTCACAAATATTGCTGAAAAATGGAAACTAACTCTCAACTTAATTCCTGGACTAATATACAAGGCGGATGACTGAGGCATATTAAGGTCTCGGTCAACAAAAAAATAAAGTGCACTGCATTTGTAAGCGGATACATTTCCCTTCCACAACACTCCAATGACGTCATCACGGACCAATGACATTGTAAGCCTTGATGCGTTAGGGTTAATGAAATCGGTCGTCGGCAGACAGCAAAAAGGGGAATAATCAACGGTGCGAATTCAAAACCTATCCCAGATGATCAAACTATATGATTGCTTGAATCTGGTTCCTCCGCAGTACCCACGTTAAGGGTCTGCCTTTAAATGTTTCACAAATTATACTTCGATTATTAATTGTAGCGGGAAAAGTGGATTATCCCTAAATTCTGTGAAAGAAAACAGCGGAGGTGTCAAAGCAACAACTGCAAAGGGGAAAACGAAATCATTGATGTCTAAGAAAGGCTGACGGGTCATTAAACAAATGAAATTATTTCCGATATATTGGAAAACATGTGTCGCTTCGCCATTAGATAGTTTGCGATAGATTGAAATTTAAAAACATGAAGCATGTTTGTAGCCGAATACGTTATCTCAAACATTAATATCGTCAATTCAGCTGAAAGTTTTCCATCAAAATGGACACTTTGTCGGGGGGGACGAATTGTCGATTATAGTATTATTCTGTATTGTAAATACCTCACCGAATTTGACGTTGTCTCTGGGGATTTGATATACCAACGTTTTATTTTTTGATCCTTGTGTATTTGTTATTTGATTGGTTTCTATAGTCACGAGTGCTATCCAGTATATCCCCAATGTAACATTACCGATTTCAGAGAAGTGTTTGGAAATTACAACATTTACGAATCTACCATAGTCTGATATCGTACGACTTCCATAAATTCTAAACCACCATGTTAGTGATCGTGTATCAGCTGTATGCCGTTGAAATACATCTATAGTGTCCCGCTAGGATAGGCTAATAAGATCGCAAACCTCCCATTAGCTAACTTTGTGTTCGCAATTGACAGCTGGTATTTCATATGAATCGGTTGTTGTGCGAATTTGATAGAAATTCCATAACCCGTGTTATTCCATAAAAGACATCGGTTAGAAATTTTACCAATCCAGAGGCACTCGAAACTTGCCATCGTGAGTGTAACATCATTTTTTATAGAGAAATGTGACCGAAAGTATCTACCACGTCAATTCCATGATGATTTGGATATAATTTGATCCTTCGATGATAAATCTTCGATGCATTTGTTGTATCTTTATGCCTCTTAAATAATTTTTAAAGATGTAGACGTTTTGTAATTGTAATCGTAATTCCGAACCTTTTTGATGAGAACATAAAGACATATAAATCATTGAGAGTCTTGTAGTTGTCATTTTACCGAAGGGTAGTAGCGAAAAGATTAAGACCTTGGTTTTACATCCATGAATGATGGAAGCTAAAACACTCATGTAACAAAAAATATTGAACAGTCTAATTGGAATGTTTTACAGTATAGATAAATTATTATTTGTAAAAAATATGGAATGAGATGATTGTAGTGATTTTATAACAGAAACATTTTTACTAAATGTTGAGAGTTTAAATTGCCGAATCTTGACTTGCGGTAAAAAACAAAAACAAAACACGACTGAGTAATGCCTGAAGCTGCGAATGAAACCAATAGCTGTGAGGTTGTGGGCGTTCAAACTAATATGGTCGACCAAAATGGGGCACATTTGCGCAGATGTGCTTATAACGTCAAAACAAAACATCATTTAGCCTAAGATTTAATAGGGTAAAATGAGAAAAATAGTAGCTTTCTTAAGATTACCAAAATTTTGACATTCCGTTAACATCTGGGCTTCTGGGAACGGGATAAAGGTTTAGGTATGTTCCATAACATTAATAAATAGCCTAATTCAATAAAATGAATGGATAAATAGAGTATGGTATTTTTAATAATTTTTATACTCCAAAAACATGATAAACGATACTACACACGGCACACACGCACACAACACACAGACACACACAGACTACATGTAGTAATGTACAACACTTATACCACAGTCCATAGGGCATGTCATTATTGGCATAGAATGTCTTTAGCTCCAATGTAATTTGCCCCATGGCCCCGCCTGAATGAACAACTCTACACACAACGGCTGCACGCACTCACTACATCAGTTAAGTTCGGATAAGAGCCATACTCAAAACCAGTTAAACAAGCTCAACGTCTGTCTTCACTTATGTTACTCGGAAAGCAGATGAACAACATTTTTACTTAGCCGATGAATGAACAGCCAAGATAGTGCTGCAGCACAGGTAAAAAAACCTTAGATTTCTACCAACAGGGCGGAATACGAACATGTGCAATCATAGCTCAAATTGATCATTGGGTTGTGTGGTTCACGAAACCACGTGAGACAAAAATAAAAGTGATGGCAATTTGCATAAACCAGCATTTTGCAAAATGGCCGGCCATCTTAAAGGTAATAGCACTACTATGGTGACTAGTGTCGGAATGTTGTTGTCTGGGTCAAGGGTTAAGATAAAATTGCAGAATGTCTGAGTCATGGAAATTAATACACGGCGATTTTCCAAGATGGCCGACATCCGTCAAAGAAACCGTATATGTCTTTTTATATAACCTAGGGAAGATGATTGGTGTCAAAATGAGTGTTTCTGGGTCAAGGATTCATGGACATTCTTAAAAACTGTAGGATGAATATAAGGTGATTGATTTTGCATTTGTCACTTTTTTTCCAAGATACCCAAATATTTTAAATCAAGTACCAAAGAGTGTTAACTTACTACAATGTCAGACTTAATGCGGCAAAGTGGTGAACTAATTAACCCAGATGCTTGATAATTAATAGAAAACACAGAATCCTCGCGAACTCCTCATTAGAACTTTAATGCGCTTTATGCCCTTATTTGAACGAAAACCCCCAACATGACTACCAATCGGTGTGCACGTGACCATGACCATTTAATTGCTTCGAAATTCGGGGCCATTGTACGCTTGACATATCTGAAACAACAAATAATGGTTTTATTAAAATTCAGGCCTAAATATCAAAATTCAGCAATTCCAGATATATGTTTTGGTTGGGTGATACATATAGATTAGTCAGGTGTCACATTTTTGGATTTGTCACATTGGTAGTCAGAATAACAGACTCACGCTACATCTGACAGTTTTGAGAATATGGCTGTTGAAAATCTTAAAAACTCCACTTTGTCACCAAAATCGATCCTAGGTGCTGTATAGCATGAGGTATAAAAGGATTTGCATTTTTCTATTGTTGCCCTTTGGGAAAATAGTGACGTATGACAACTCATTACTTTTATATTTACCTGACCAGTTTAAATAGTTTTTATTGAACTCTTGACCCAGAAAAGAAAATTTTTAATTGACACAACCAATCATCGTCATAGGCTATATAATACGAAATGTACGGTGCTGTTGTGCCAATTAAATGTCAGCCATATGGCAAATATCGGCACAGGCAACATTTTATAGTTTTGGGAATAGTTTTTATTGAACTCCTTGACCCGAAAAACATTTTTTACACCAAAATGTCTCTATGTGTTTTTTGGCTTTAAGATGCTACAATTTGGAAAATGGCTCTCGTATGGCCCAAATTGCCACCACTTTAATTTTGTATCACCTGATTTATGAACTCCACATCCCACCGGTCAATTTTAGCTATGAGGACAAATGTTATTCTTCCGGCCCGGGTCACTCTCCTAAATGGTTGGTGCTGCAGCATTATAGACGTCGATGAAATGGATGAGATGTCCACCAAATGAGAGTCCATCGCGATGAGATGTTTCGATTCGAAGTGTCCAGCATTCGTGCAAATACTTATACGGAAACCAACAGCATGAAAAAAAAATTCTCGTCGATTTCGCCTGTCGACCCTCGCTTATAAAATGATCCTAGACATCCAAGCACATCGTTAGGTTGTGTTTGTTCAGAAAGTTTACCATTGACAAAGATCATAGAATAATTCCCAAAATGGCGAGTGGTAGAATTCGCTTTGTTGACTAGTGTGATGTTTTTATCACAGTACTTGCACATTTCTAATATTTTTTATTAATACCCCGGGAATTAATTAGGAACTTTGAACTTGGTAGGTTCCGAAAACAGCGTCATCAACTCGCTAGTTTTTTCGTATGGTAATCAGCGAAAATAAGATGATTCGTGACGATTTGTAGAATTAAAGGGACAAGCGTAAACTAAGCATCAATGGATACATCATTTTATGTGCGTACCGAACGAACCACGAACCACAACACACCACTAATAGCAGTTTTCTTGACGATTTATCGGAGCTTGCTTCGCAGCTCAAAAACACAGAATCCTAGTCGGCGAGTGTTACGTTACTTAGGTAGGTAATCCCTGTCTACTCGGTAGTATCCACTGATCTCTACACACTGGATAGACTGTCGCCGCTCGAAAGTGGAGGAACTAAAAAAACCAAAGGAAAAAAAAGGAAAAAAAAAAAAAAAAAAAAAAAAAAAAATAGGCAAAAAAAAAAAAAAAAAAAATACGAAGTTCACGCGGCCCTTTTGCTCTACCCAAGAACCCGATCGTGCACGTACAAAGAATAGGGAAAAAAACACAGAAAAAAAGGGACAGAATTAGGCGCTAATGCGCGTAGTCAAGGTTTGGCACTATTGGTTTGATTGTCGAGTATGGGCGGGTGTGTTCGAACCAAAATATGATTCAAATGTTTTTAAAAAGTCTTTAAAATTGACATATTTAAGGTTTTCAGCTCACAGACCAATAATTCAGCAGTAAGTGCTTTTGACTACAGTATTCACAGATATATTATTAATCCTCCTTCCACGATTTTTGCCGCTTTACTATTCCACCCTTCTGAGCCCGCATGGACTTGGTACGCTCCAAAGTGGTGGAGGGGGGGGGGGGGTACTCCTTGGGGAGGGGGGGAGAAGTAGCAACACGCCTAGTATGGGCGCGGAATACCACAGATAACTTGATTTTTTTTTGGTACCAATAGATAGCTATCATCCTACTCTTTCATTAATACCAAAATGAGTAACAACATGCAAGCCTTCCTTTCTTTCATATGGTAAATATCATGCAACCATCCTTTTCTTTCTGGAAAATTACCTGTATCTCTTTTACAGCTTCAAGAGATGTGGGCATGCCGTTATATTTAAAAATCTTACTCCTCTCAAATGTAAGGGGGAAAAACGAGAGATATTAGTTCACTCCGAAAAGGAGTGAAACCACACAAAAAATAGTTTTTTACTCCTTTTTGAGTGAATTTTAGTAGAACGAGGTAAAATAGTGAAATATGCACTAAAAGGAGTAACGTTCACTTCAAACGAGGATGGCCACTCTTTAAAGAGTTAATGAAGGACACCAGTGTGCGTGGTTCTCACTCTCACTCTGTTTCACTCTTTTTGAGTGAACGTTCAGTGATGCTATCTTTTTGGAGTGGATTAACCAACAATGCACTATTTTTGAAGTGGTTTTCACTCTTTCGAGTGAATTAAATTCACTCGTTGTTTCACTCTTTTTAAAATTAAGAGAGTAGGAATTTGAAATAAAATTCCTGGGGGGTTTGAATTTTGCCGGGACCAGCTCGTTCCAACATAAAAACGACGACAGCTGCAAATCGGGACAACCTCTAGGGGTATATAAAATTCACAATAATGAAGTTTAGGGGTATCAAATTCAGTGTGATTGTGACTGGTTCAATGATAAAAATCGAAAAAATGTAACCTAAAAATATCAAGCAAAAATAAACCCCGAGTGTGTAATTTTTCTGGCAATATAGCAAAAGTGTTAATTTTTGGTCTATATGCTACTTTGAAAGGTATTTTAGTCAGTATTGAGAACAGTCACGCAAGGGGTTATAATTTTACTGCAAATTGGTCCCCTTATTTAAAAAAAACTGAAAACGGTATAATGTCACAAAGACTGGTCGTTGACCCCGTTAGGGGTTTATTTCATGGAAAATTGGTTTGTAGCCATTTTTAGGGTCATTTCAGAACTCGGAATGAGAATGGGTACCCAACAAACACCCTCAAAAACCACCCCCCCCCAGTAAAATCTCGCTTTGAAGAACAGTAAGGCACTGCAGTATATGGGGGTAAGTATACTGCCACACAAAAATCATTGTTTAAATCAACTTGAGAAAGTAAAAATAGGAACGGAAATTTGGTCCTTGACCTTGGGCTTTTAAGTAGTATAGTCACACTGTTTTGTGTAAATGTAAATTAACAAGTATCCCTTAGGCCTAATTGTGATCCATTTCTACATGTATTCCAGCGAAAAGACTCAATACTAATTTATAGTGACCTAGAGGGTATTAGCGCTCCATACTAGTATTCCATGGAGTTATAGCATTTTAGAGCACAGCACAATAGTGTACAGGTGGAATGCAAGTGCAGAGGTATTAGTACAGTGATATATGGATTCACACAGTAAATAACGTGAGAAACCGGTAAGTCCAGCCCCCACTGCAAGGAGGGGGGGGGGGGGCTCACTCCCCCCTTTCTATTCCCTATTCGCTCTCCCTTTCTTTCGTCATCTCTTTCCTGACCCCCGCCTAAGTATACCCTTAAAAACTGAGAGAAGGGCGCGATCTGGGGTTGCAATTCATGGTTGCTATCAATATCAAGTATAAAATCTGTAGGAATATCAAAAAACAGTGTCAGTGATATGTTATTTTGATGCGACAAACCAATTTAACCGTATTCTTACAGGGAAAAACCTGACGGAAAAAGTGCTGTGACCTCCGGGATCCACGGTGCATGCTATTCTTGGCGGTCCAGTCGCTCGAAAATTTTGGGGATAACTACCCTATTTTCATGATTGAGGGTAGGAGAATATATGATCTTCAAGAAGATGTTAGCTTTAAGGTCTGAGATGTTCCATTGAGAGAAAATGACGTTTCACTAAGCCCCATTTTGTACAGGAGCGAGTGGGAGCAGCATTTAGTGAGTGTGAAACCTATACGAAGCTGTGTATAGCAGACAGCCCGCGCCGAAAAATGTTCGTGACCTCCACCTGACTTCGTAAGTCAATGTTGATCTTGTTCAACTTGTTTTAAAAAACTGGTTTGATACTAAAGCAGTCCCCCTGACCTAGTGTTGTCTATGCAGGCGGGGGGGGGGGGGGGTCAGCGCGGAGAAAACTGAATAGAGCAGGAAAGAGAAAAGGTAAGTGTGATGGAGCTGTAACACTATAGGCTGGCTTCGGTTTGTTAAGCGAGTAAAATGACCGAGTCTAAGGTGCAAAATCCGCAGTATGGGCTTGCGCAATGTTTTAGCATTAAATAGCAACAATAAAGGATAAAGGTAAAGCCGACAACTTTGGTGATGTACATGACGGGTTTTACTAATGATGGCAGCTCTTATGTATCCAGAAAGTGACGCTATTTTGATAAAGTAAATGAAAGTGTTGGTCAGCTATAATAGGACTTTGGTGTGACATGCTACAAGCAGCCCCCCCCTCCCCGAGTAAAAACCCATCCCGAGTAAACACCTATCGAATAAGCCTCTGCTTTCCCTTCTCAAAGGCCAGGTGCTTAAGGAGCAAAAAAACAAAAGAGTAAGTTATTTATTTTGATATATGCATTTAAGCAATTGAAAACAAATGTTTTTGGGGTGGCTTATCTTAGAATCTTCAGTAGATAGCAGAATATGGATATTTAGGAAATACCATTTTGTTGCTCACTTAATTAAAAAAAGAAATATTCTCATGAATGATCACAAACTGTGAGGGAGGTTCAAGTAGACAAGAAATGCCTAATTTCAAATATGAGATATCTATAGGATTACACCAGTAAATAAGTGAGAAACCGGTAAGTCTGTGCTTCGTTTTGTTCTGGTTTTTTTTTTTGTTTTTTTTTCAGCCCCATGCAATGAGGTTGTTTTTTTGGTGAACCTCGCCTAAGTATACCCTTAAATATGAGAGAAATGGCGAGATCTGGGTGCAAATCATGGTTGTATCAATATTAAGTAAAAATCTGTGGAATATCAAAAAAAGGTGGTCATTGATGTTATTTTGATCCGACAAAAACCCAATTTTAAAATTTTGAAGGAAAATGGCAAGAAACCTTTTGACTGAAAAAAAGCTGTGACCTCCAGGATCCACTGTGCATGATAGTCTTGGCGGTCCAGTCGCTCGAAAATTTTGGGGATACTACCTAATTTCATGATTGATTGGGTAGGAGATATGTGATCTTCAAGCAGAATGTTAGCTTAAGGTCTGAGATGTTCCCTTGAGGAGAAAAGGACGTTTCATCTCGCCCTTTTTGGACAGGAACGAATGGGAGAGCCATTAGTGGGGTGAACCATAGGCACGACGTGTACTACAGTCAGTTTACATCACATAATCGTCTCAAAATTGCCTAGACTACATGGTTTCCTTCTTACTTACAGTTAATTTCAGGCAAAAACGGGCAAACATACTCCATAACAAATTCCAAACGCTTGATATTTTTTAGATATTGACCAGGAAGTACTTATAAAGGCATACGTGTAACTCATCCCCTAGAAACCCGTGCAACCGAGTGAAAGTTATGGGTAGAGCAAAAAGGACGCTGTGCAACTTCGGTTTCTTCACCGGCTCAGCTATTCCATCGCGTGGAGATTGCCTATCCAGTGTTAGAGAATCGGTAGTATCGTAGGTATGCGGACTCCGTGTACTTTGCCAAGAAGCGAGTTCAGGTCTGAAGATTCATTGATGGATTATATACCTGACGAAAACCTCATAATCCCCCCCAAGTCGGACTTCTGCGAACACTAGACTGTCCTGTGCCAATGTAAGGAGGAACCAAATGGAGTCCATCGCGATGAGATGTTTCGATTCGAAGTGTCCAGCATTCGTGCAAATACTTATACGGAAACCAACAGCATGAAAAAAAAATTCTCGTCGATTTCGCCTGTCGACCCTCGCTTATAAAATGATCCTAGACATCCAAGCACATCGTTAGGTTGTGTTTGTTCAGAAAGTTTACCATTGACAAAGATCATAGAATAATTCCCAAAATGGCGAGTGGTAGAATTCGCTTTGTTGACTAGTGTGATGTTTTTATCACAGTACTTGCACATTTCTAATATTTTTTATTAATCCCCCGGGAATTAATTAGGAAACTTGACCGTGGTAGGTCCGAAACAGCGGTCAATCAACTCGCTAGTTTTTTTAGTATTGGTTAATCAGCGAAAATAAGCATGTCGTGCCTATTCTAAAATAAATTACGGACAGCTGTAACTAAGCATCAATGGATACATCATTTTATGTGCAGTAACGAACGAACACACGACACACACACACACACAATAGAGTTCTTTCGCTTTATGGAGCGTGCGTCGCAGCTAAAAAAACACAGAATCTATTCTGCAGAGGTTACGTTACTTAGTAGTAATCCCTGTCTACTCGGTAGATCCACTGATCTCTACCACACTGGATAGACCTGTCGCCGCTCGAACGTGAGTGAGGAGGAAAACGGAATGAACGTGGAGGACTTGGGCTCTACCAAGAACCCGATCGTGCACGTACAAAGGAATAGGAAACTGCAGAAAAGGGACAGAATTAGGGCGATTAATTGCGCGTATGTCAAGGGTTGTCAATTATTGGTTTGATTTCGAGTATGGGCGGTGCTGTGTTCGAACAAAATTTATTCAAACTGTTAAAAAGTCTTAAAATGCCATATTCAGGTTTTCAGCTCACAGACACAATAATTCATGCACGTAAGTGCTTTGACACTAGTATTCACAGATATATTATTAATCCCTCTTCACGATTTGCCGCTTACTATTCCACCTTATGAGACAGCATGACTGGTACGCTCCAAAGTGGTGGGGGGGGGGGGGGGGGGGGGTGGTACTCCTTGGGGAGGGGGGGAGAAGTTTTTTTTTTTTTTTTCTTTATCCGTAGCAACACGCTAGTAGGCGCGGGGAATACCACAGAGACGTGATTTGGTAACACCCCAATAGATTAGTATCATTCCTACTCTTTTAATTGAACATAACTTACCAACATATCATTCTTTATCTTTCATAGAGTACTATCATGCAACCCTTCCTTTTCTTTCTGGAAGGACATTACCTTGTAATCTTTTAGCAAGCTTTAAGAAAGTTGGGGCATGCACGTTCTATTTAAAATATTACTACTCTCTAAATGTAAGCGGGGAAAAAACGAGTGAATCTTATTCACTCGAAAAGGAGTGTAAACCACACAAAAATCGTTTTTTTATCCTTTGTGATGTGAATATTAGTTTAGAACGAGTGAAAACTAGGACGAGTAAAATAGTGAAAGCTGCACTAAAAGGAGTGACGTTCACTTCAACGAGTGAATGTCCACTCTGTAAAGAGTAAAGAAGGCAACCACAGTTTAGAGTGGTTCTCACTCTCACTCTTTTTCACTCTTTTGGAGTGAAAGTCAGTGATTTCTCTCTTTTTGGAGTGGATAAACCCAACACATGCAACTATTTTGAGTGGTTTACACTCTTTTTGAGTGAATTAAGATTCAATCTCGTTTTTTCAATCTTTTTACAATTAGAGAGTAAGATATTTTGAAATAAAAATTCCTGGGGGGGTTCTTGAATTTCTGCCGGGGACCAATGCTCGTCCCAAAAAAAACGACTACAGCTGACAAATTCGGAAAACCTCTAGGGGTATATAAAAATCACAATAATGAGTTCTCGGGGTATCAACTTCAGTGTTGATTGTGACTGGTTCAATGATAGAAAAATCGCAAAAATGTAACCAAACCTATCAGCAAATAACCCCGAGTGTGTAATTTTTCTTGCAATATAGCCACGTGTAATTTTTGGTATATATGCTATTTGAAGTTATTAGTCAACGTATGAGAGAACAGGTGCCGCAAGGGGTATAATTTACTGCAAATTGGTCCCCTTATTATTTAAAAAAACTGAAAACTAGTATAATTCACCAAAAATGGTTCCGTTAGACCCCCGTTAGGGGTTTATTTTCACTGAAAAATTGGTTTTGTAGACTAGTTTTAGGGGTCCATTTCAGGAAAATCCTGGAATTGCCAGCATGGGTACCCCCAAACCCCTTCAACCCCCCCCCCCAGTATATAAATCTCGCTTTGAGGAAAAGATATGCACTGCAGTATATGGGGTCAGTTTCGTATTACTGCACAAAATCTCGCTTTGATCAACTTGGAAATTAAAAATATTTTTATTTTTAATTGAACTTAAATTTTTGTCCTTGACCTTGGGATTATAAGCTATAGTCTAGTGACACCTGTTTGTGATAAATGTAAAATTTCACAAGCCATCCCTAGGCCTAATTGGCTCCATTTCTACATGTATCCAGAGAAAAAGACTCAATACTCATTTATAGTGAACTAGACGGTTTAGCGCTCCATACTAGTATTTCCATGGAGTTGATAGCATTTTAGAGCACACAGGCACTATAGGTCTAGTACAGTGGCAATGTAAAGTGCATTAGAGTATATGTACAGTGTATAGGGATTCACACCAGTAAGTAACGTGAGAAACCGGTAAGTCCAGGCCCCACTCCAACTGGGTGTTTTTTGGTGACCCATGCCTAAGTATACCCTTTTAAAACTGAGAGAAAAGAGAAAGGGCGAGATCGGTTGCAATCATGGTTGCTATCAATATTAGTATAAAAATCTGTAGGAATATCAAAAAAAAGGTTGTCTTGATATGTTATTTTGATCCGACAAAACCCAATTTAACCGTATATCTTACAGGGAAACACCGGACTGAAAAGTGCTGTGACCTCCAGGATCACGGTGCATGTTGCTTAGTCTTGGCGGTCCAGTCGCTTGAAAATTTGGGGATAACTACCATAATTTCATGATTGATTGGGTAGGAGAGATGATGATCTTCAAGCAGACTGTTAGCTTTAAGGTATGATGTGAGACTGTTCCATGAGGAGAAAATGACCGTTTTCATCTCGCCTTTTGTACAGGAGCGAGTGGGAGCAGCATTTAGTGGGTGAACTATACGAGCTGTGTATAGAGACAGCGAAAATCAGTTCGTGACCCCCACCTGACTTCGGTAAGTTCACAAATTGATCTGTCTTCAACTTGTTTAAAAACATTGGTGATACTAAAGCAGTCTCCCTGACCTAGTGTATGGTCTATGGCAGAGGCGGGGGGGGGGGGGGGGGGCTCGCAATTTTTTGACGGCTTTCGGAGACAGTGGGTTTACATCTGTGTCGAGGCGCTGCTTGTGCGCCTCGTTGGTTGTTGTAGCCGGCCGGGCGGGGGGTCAGCGAGGAGAGGAACGGGAAGCTCGCGAAGGGGCAAGGAAAGGTAAGTGTGAATGGAGGCTGTAAAAACTCTAGGCTGGCTTCGGTTTGTTAGCGAAGTTAAAATGACCGAGTCTAAGGTGCAAACTTCAGCAGTCTGGCTTGCGCAATGTTTAGCGATAATAGCCACAATAAATGATAAAAGGGTAAGACATGACAACTTTGGTGATGTACATGCCGGGTTTCACCAATGTGGCAGCTCTTCTTTTATCAGAAAAGTGAAGCTATTTTGATACAAGGTAAATTGGAAGTGTTTGTCAGCCTATAATGACTTGGTGTGGACATGACTTACAAGAAGCCACCCCCCCGAGTAACACCCTCCCCGAGTAAACCCCCTCTCCGAATAAGCCCTCTTTCCCTTCTCAAGGCCAGGTGCTATATAAGGAGCAAAGAGTAAGTTATTTTATTATGATATATGCTTTTAAAGCAATTGAAAAAAATCAAATGCTTTTTTTGGGTGAGCGCTATCTAAGCAATCTTCAGTAGTAGCAGAATATGGATATTTTAGACAATACATTGTGTTGGAACTTTATTTAACCAAAGAAATTTTCTCATGAATGATCAAACCATGGAGGGATGTTTCAAGTAGACAAGGAAAGCATTTAATTTACCAAATTTGAGATCTCTATAGGATTCACAACCAGTAAATAACGTGAGGAACCGGTAAGTCCAGCCCCCCACTGCAAAGTAGGCTTTTTATTTTGGTGAACCTCGCCTAAGTGACCCCTAAAACTGAGAGAAATGGCGGAGTCTGGTTGCAAATCATGGTGACTATCATATTAAGTATCAAAAATCTCTAGGAATATCAAATAAGGTTGTCATTGATATGTTATTTTGATCCGACAAACCAATTTTAACCGTATTTTACAGGGAACACCGACTGAAACGTGCTGTGACTCCAGGATCCCCGGTGCATGCTAGTCTTGGCGGTCCAGTGCGCATGAAACTTTTGGGGATGGATAACTACCCTAATGTCATGATTGATTGGGTAGGGCTATGTGATCTTCAAGCAGAATGTTAGATTTAATGTCTGAGTGTCCATTGAGGAGCCAAAATGAAGTTTTCACCGCCATTTTGTACAGGAACGAATGGAAGCAGCATTTAGTGGTTGTGAAACCATAGGGCTTACGTACGTGTACTTACCAGTCAGTATCATCATAATCGGTCGCAAAACTGCCTAGAATACATTTGTTTCCTTCTACTTACCGTTAATTTCAGGCAAAACGGGCAACGTACTCCATACAAATTGCAACCGCTTGATATTTTTCAGGATAGTGACCAGGGAAGTACTTTATAAAGGCATACGTGTAACTCATCCCATAGAAACCCGTCAACGAGTGAATTTTTTGGGGTAGAGAAAAAGGGACGCTGTGGAACTTCCGGTTTTTTCACCGGCTCGCTATTAAATCGCGTGAGTTGCCATCCAGTGTTTAGAGATCAGTGGTAGTATCGTAGGTATGCGGACTCCGTGTACTATTGCAAGAAGGCGATCGAGTGTGAAGATTAATTGATGGATTTAGACCTGACGAAATAAAAACTCTTAATTCCCCCCCAAGTCTGGACTCTGGAACACTAGACGTCCTGTGCATGTAACGGAGGAAACAAATGGTGTCGTCTGTAATTTGATGATAATTTTACCTTTTTGCAGTGTAATCAAGAAGTGTAAAATCAGGTGTATAGTCCAGGTGTTTCGGTATGTTATACATAACGTAATACTGTTTTTGTTGTCGTAATGAATTCAAAGTTCACCTTATATCTGTAAAGACTGGGCGAAGCAAGTAGTTCGTAAGTCGTATTTCCGTCCCACAACCTTAAACCGGTATCTGCCGAAGATGCGGATCCAGAAACGAGAATATGCGTGAAAGTAGTTCCTGGTAGAGAACGGTATAAACCTGCATATGTAAACACAATCCAAGTAGTTTTCTTGTTTTTAAAATATCCGGACGATTATCCTGGATTACCCAAAGTCCAAGTAGTCTTATTGTTTTTAAAATATCCGGACGATTATCCTGGATACCAAATCAAGCTATAGTATGTATATGTTTTTGATAATATAGGTGACTCGATAATTGATCATTTATGGCGACGCCATCTTGGATTTTCAAATGCCAGGATGCAAGGTTGGCACCCGGGCAGATTCGTATTCTCCCCACCCTAATCTTCAGTTTCAAAAAAACTTGTGTTCCATACTCAACGTACGGTCACATGAACGTCTCACCTGGACTGAACGCTTCAACCAGGAAAAGAATTCGGAGGCACTGATCGCATCCCTCTAGTCCTTAGAGGTCCTGTGTTGATCGGAATGATGATACTTTAAAAGTATCACTCGCACACACAGTCATCCGCAATCATTATGCAAAAAAAATATTTTACGCCGCTGAAAGCAGACTTAACTAAAGCTGCATTTCAGTCAATTTCCTATACTGCCTGGTCGTGAACAGTATCCAAATATCTGATTCGCGCTATCCTTTTTAGACGCATCTGGCATGTCCCCCTGTCACAGACATCGATGCAAGACATATCAATAGTCTCAGCACTCATGGCCTTCACAGGTTCTAAGGGCACACAGACGGCCCAGCATTACAGTGTACATCGCCATTCACATGTATGTATGTATGTATGTACTGAATATCTATAAAGAGAACATCTATCTATACTCTACTAAGAATGTGAGGTCTTTTACAAAAGGTGAGGAACATTTATAGTGTCCTCAATTTTTTCTCTATATTATAGTAGTAAAAACCTCTATATATAGAGATACGGTTATTCCGTTATAGTGTTTTAAGACAGTTCTTAGAGAAATTATATATGTTTTAGACAGTTATATAGAGAAAAATACGTTTAAGACAGTATATAGAGAAATTATAGTGTTTTAAGGTCACTTATATAGAGAATTATAGGATTTAAGACAGTTATTATAGAGAATGTATAGTATTTAAGACGTTATTAGAGGAAATTTATAGTATTTAAGACAGTTAAAGAGACATTTAGTAGTAAAAACAGTCTTATAACGGAATAAACCTTAATATTAGACATATAGACTCCTCTCTTTAATAGAAAGTCCTGTAGTATGTGTATGTGTGTGTATGTGTGTTATGTGTGTGGATGTATGTATGTGCTTATAGAGGGACATTAAGGGTTTTTGTACGTACCAGAGTGACATTAAGAGGGTTGTTTGATGTTAGGTGGGTTTTTAGAGTGGGACATTTAGTGGTTTTTCCAGTAGTATTACTACGTTCCAAATTATCCTATAAACGGAATAAACTGTAATCTAGTATTGAGGTTATTCCGTAAAAAGAGTAGAAAAAGAGGGATTTTTTTCTACTTTGTACTTTATAGGCCTCGGCCGTAATATCTGGTAAGGAAAAGTGAGAACAACTCTAAAAAATGAAAAAAAATACTTTCTACATTTAACTGAAAAACAAAATCTCTAAAAATGTCTAAAAAATGTGTCTTTTTAAGAGCAAAATCTCAAAAACTATAAGGTTTGAATTCTTCCTTATATAGTTTGAACAAGTGGGGTTTTTCTGAAAAAATGTCAAAAACGTGTTCTTTTACGAGATAAATCTCACAATATAGGTTTTGCAGCTCCTTAATAGTTTTGAAAAGTGTGTTTTTCTGAAAAAATGTCTAAAAAAGTGTCTTTGAAGAGATTTTTAGAAAAACCACTAATGTATGTCTGGTAAGAAATGAATTATGTATGTATGTATGTGTGTGTATGTGTGTGTGTTGTATGTATGTATGTAGTATGTATGTAAGTAAGTAAGTAAGTAAGTAAGTAAGTAAGTAAGTAGATAAAGTAGTATGTAGTAAGTAAGTAAGTCACATCGCTATGTAAATGCCATAAAATTGTGGCCACTTGAAATGAACGTGCAATTTATATTCAAAAATGTTTTTTTTAATTTTATGGTGTTTTTTTGTGTTTTTTTGATTTGTTTGAAAAAACATTACTCTGCCGTTATTTGTCTGCACCTATAGATAATATCTATCGCTCCTAACCCGGTTGTTAGCTCAATGGCAAAGAGCGCCGTGTAGTTTCGTGGTTGCCGGTTTCGAGGACCAAGCCAAGCGCACATTTTTTCCGGTAAAGAGAATAAATAATCAAGTGGATTGATTTACCAAAGCCAGATTTTTTTCTATGAATATGGCATTATTAGCAGTTTTACTGCAGATATTGATTCTTGAGATTTCGCACTTGATTTACTTATTTCAAAAATATTGAACATATGTGCATCCAATTTCAAAAAAGAAAATCTATACAATATTGTTAGATTGTTAAAACCATTGCCGGGACGTTGGGACCAGAAGTAGCCAGATTGAATATCCAATAAGAATTCCTGAAAGCTTTAGCGTGACCTTGAAAATACAGAAGTGTCCTTTCAAAGCTTGACTAGAGTGTTTTAGTACAAATATGTCGGGCCCCCTCGGGCCAGCAAAAATCCGGCTAAGAAATCTTTTTCTCCTACAATATCTTTTGCAATTGATGCACATGGTATCTCTATGATTGGTCATTTCGCTTTTCGGCCAAAACCTTATGACGTCTCTATGAAAATCTATGAATTCATTATTTCCTGCGAGATTAGGTGGCCTCATTCATGACCCTTATAAATGATGCCCTTCGCCTATGGTATGTACACAGATTTTGGATCAGAGATCATTAGTGATCATTTTTACCATTTTTGTCAAATACATGGAATCTTCCTTCTGACAAAGGCACACTGATTCCGAAATTTGCGCGATTCCATTGCCTATGGACAGTGCTTATGTGGTGTACACGAAATTATGGGTCAATGATCAGAAAGTGGTCATGTGGCCCTTAATATGATCGTTAAGCATAATTGCTTTGCCTAGGTCAATGTATTCAGCGTCACCCGATGTTGCCATCAGGAGTCAGGCAAGGGGTAATTCTATTTACACGGCTTGGTTCGTGTCTGAGAGCATTTAATTTGCCTCTGCTTCTTCTTCGGAGGAGGTCCGACGGGAATGTCACTGGCGAAATTAATTAGTCACAAAGTGTTTATTTGAAATTAGTCATGCAATCGTTGTTTTATCATTCATAATAATGTACTTCAATGCTGGAAACGTTTGCTGTATTTTAAACTAGTTTTGCATGCTTACAAAATATTTTCATTTCCTCTAATTTACAACTTAAATGACAAATTATGAACTGACGAATTTAATTGTCCCATGACACAAAGTAATTGCCGCTTGATGACGACGACCTTTCGATCATCAAATGCTTAAAATTAGTTTGTCAAGCACAAACATGACGCATTTCGTACACATGGTCATTTGCTAATTATTCCTTGTGACGAATGTTGTATTAAAAAAGTTGTCCTAATTTTTAAGTTATAGAAAATATTTTGCAATTATGAAATTTAATCGAAAATTCTTTAAAAACACATTCTTTAATTCAAACACTTTAGCATATTTTTGTGGATATAAAGCCAAAACGTGCATGGACAATATGGAATTAGTTAATAAGACCTTTTTTTGACAAATTAATATCTCAGTGAATAGATAATATATATTTATGAACTCGATATAAAACATCATACACAATTGATTTATACGTACCTGTAGAAATTGTTCCGCATCAGCAAAATCATCGGTTGATGTTCAAATGATATGACCCCATACAAGGTCCATATTAAATCCCAAAACTATAGTGGTCCAGGAATCTTTGGGAAGCATTTCCCACCATATTAAAGGCCATTGCCAGCATTTTCGGCTATTTCTATTTCTTGTACCGTAAATTAATGCCTGATCTCACTTGTTGACACATCAAGTCTGTGCTGCGGTTCCTTACTATACGCTGTTGGATATTGTAAAATCAACAGACACATCAGAGGAGACCATTACGCCGTCACCAAAGTTATCTGTTTAATTAAAATGGTTCAAGTATGGTGGAACCCCAGATGCACTCAGTGCTGCCTGATAATACTAATAATCATACATAATACTAGCTCATAATCATAATAATAATAATAATAACAATAATAATAATAATAACAAGAACAACAACAACAATCGTTTCTGTCCAATGGACGGGGGAGGGGAAACCACTGTCATTAAAGTAACCAAAATTAATGTTTCAAACCATTATGTTTTGTCTAAATTTCAGCGAGCCAGTGTGGTAGGGATCTTGCCGTCCTCCGTCGTCCTCGTCACTGCACGGTGCATGAAGAATCGACAGTCGATTAGTTGACTCTTCACGCACCATTATTTGCACGCTTTTCTTCCGTTTTCGTCTATGGTGCCAGGCGACCACTCCCTATTACACCGGCCACTGAAGACCCACCCAAGATTGGGATAGAAGTACAGATTTTGCTTCCAAATGCTTTTTTGAGCCCGAGGACAAGGAGGAACTTTTTGATAGACACATCAACTCTCCAACTTTCTTTGTAAAACAAATTACACGCCACATCGTCTATCCTTAAAATATTACCAAGCAATCAACAATTGTCTCTCGCCATGAGTTATACCCCAGAAATGCACACTTGTTCTATCGCTGTCACCACTGTTAAAATGTTCTTACAAAGGTGGGTGTCTTCCGATTTATGGGTACTTTGTTCCCATTGATATGGAGCCTGGCACCTGCATACACTTGCCATCTAGTATCGCGGGAAAGGAACTTGCGGTTTTTTGATAATAAAACAGCATAATGCGCATTCAAGCCCTATTCACTACTGTGCTAATATTGATGGTTGTAACCCTTAAACGACAGTTTTTTGTTTATCTCTTTGCAAAGAAGTGGTATTGGGAAGCTTGAATTTCGTACGATAATGAAAAAAATACGGGCCTTCATCTGATTCAAAATTTAATCTACTTCCGTGTAAATCAGCGGGGGGTCCAGAGGCGATCGTAACAGCAACCTTTAAACGTATTTTTAAACTGTCAGTAGGGACTCGAAACGTGGCTAAATAATTTTAAGAAACGTCGTTTCCCTGTTGAAACGTGCAATAACTGACTGTTGAACGTGCAAATAACTGCAAAAAACATCGGTGTTTTCTGTTGTGAGTTCTAGCATGGCAGCCAGTTAAAATGACTTTTTTATGAACATTTTTAACAGTGCGGCCACACCCATGAGAATAGAGTTAGACTATTTATATATGCATGTAGATATAATGGGTTGTTTTCATAACAACGCCAGAGCGGAATTTTATCAGGACTCACTGACGGCAATATATTGACATTTGCATCTGAATAATTAACAAGCATGCCCTTTGTTATAAATACGAAATAAACGGAACAAAACGCGATATAAAGGAGGAGCGTTGTCCTAACGTCTAGGTGGATTAACCCCGAAATTTAAGTATATAAGTTCATCTTGATAGAATGGCCGTTCAATCCCCAATTCCCCATCTGTAAAGTTTTTCGCGCCGATATTTAAATCCGTTTGGGTATGTGCACCATAGTATTGTGTAAAGTATATTAGTCTTGGTCGACCAAAATGGGGCCATATTTGTGATAATTTTCACTCATACGTCCAAACCCCTAAGATTTCACAGCTTTTCCTCTGATAAACAAAATTTTGACCATTCCGGTAAAATCTGGGGTTCTGGGGACGAGGATGAATGCTATCACCGTGGCACCGTTATGAGAAGAATATTGTGGTTATATCTGTCGGAAAACCTCCATCCTGGAGCGATCCAGGGTCGAGGTTTTCCGACAGATATACACTGTAAAAATAACACCCGAAAAAAAACAGGGATTTACTGGCAGCTTGGGCTCACAACGTGCAGAACGTAAAATGACCGATCCGTAAAATACAACCATTGTAAGTATCGTAAAATAACCGCGTAAAATCTCAGCTTCACTATGGTTTGGTTTTTGACTGTTTAAACAATATTAGAATTAAACGTTATTACACAATCCTCTTACCAAATTTTCACGCACGTTGTAGCTATGGCATCATACAAACTTTTATTTATTTAACCCACGTTGTTGTAAAAAAGTTATATTTCAGACTTGCAATTTTGAAAAAAAGGCATAAACAAAGGGAAACGTTAAGAAATAAAAATTTTATTAACCAGTTTTATCCACTTTGTTTTTATTGTTAATGTACCCCATTCTAAAGTCATCCAATTATTTAAGCATCACATGAATAAACTTAATCCAGTTTACCTTACTAGATTCGAACCATGGCCTTAAGATTACAAGTCCTAACCCTTTCCACTACACTACATGACTTTACTGAAAGCAGATAGGCCAAAATAAGATTATATATGTGTGTGTTACTTTTTTCAAATTAAAAAACTAAATGTATACAAAAAGAGGAAAAGAGTTTTTTTTTAACTATTTTTTAAAATGATGGGAAAATAGATTTTTTGCATTTTTTAATGACGTTCGTACGACGTGTATTTAAAACACATTTCATATAAAACGATTTTTTAGTTCCTATTCTTACCATTAAGCACAGAAATTACAAAAGAACGTAATATTACGGAAAATATAATAACTGTCAGCGTATAAATACTGCCTTTTTTTGGCAAAATGTGTAGTATTTCTTTCTAGCCACTGTTTATTTTACATTTTTCTTTTCTTCTGCTTCCAACTTGTAATTTTGTGTTAGTATAGGTTAATAAAGCGTGAAGATTATTTATTGAATAATTGGTTTCTTAAACGTATTTAAGGAAAAGGCTGGTACATTAGGAATATTTTTAACAGTGTACCATCAATATGAGATTTTCATTGGAGAACCTAAACTCTTTCTTAATAAATAACGTCTGTGTTTGCTAGATTTACGACACAACCCGCACGGCGTAGAGCAGTGTTCCGTTGTCATCCGCCGTGGTTGCAAGCCGGCATATCAATATCGGTGTAGCGAAGAAACGATTTGAAAGGTGCACGAACTGTTTCATTTCCTTCTTGAACATCCATCCACTGTAAACTACCCAGGATTTGTTGACCGGATCAATTACAGGAGTTGACAGGTGTTCCGCATATCAGTCCTACGTCATTACTAGTGTCCTACGCGAGTACATTTCAGAACAGATAATCAGTGAAAGCAGAAAATGGAAATGCCTCACTACGGGTGGTGGTGGTCGTGGCGGTGGGCGTTGCGGTGTGGGTGGCGGTTGGCGGCGGGGCGGTGGCCGTGTGGTGGTGGTGAATAATTACATACTTATTTATGTTATGTAGATTATATTCATCCAGTAGGGAAATATGGAGAAGAATTATGAATCAAAGTACTGGCTAACCTTGCATAAACTGCAATATTTCGTTCCGAACACTTTGAACTTCATCAGGCAACTGCGATGTTTAAGGTTGGTCACGTGTCAAACAACCTGAACGCTATGTTGGTGAAACAATCCCTCAAAGCCGGGTTAACCAACACCGTAGAACCAGTGCCAGCGAACTTCAAAATTCCGCAGTTTACGTATCACACACCCAAGAAACAGTACACAAGTGGATTTGGAGGACACTGTTCATTTTGGATCGCGAAGACAAATGGTTTCCAGCAGGTATCCTTCCGGGAAGCTATTTGGAGTCGAGTGGAAAACCCGTCCACTAAACAAGAAAGGGGGGCCTACGCGTTCTAGCTCCGCCTCATGCCTGGTAACATCAATCTTTAATTGGTATGTTCCCCGCCGCACATCGATTTCTACTCGCCGCTTTGCTCTCTCCCTTGACTTGCGCATGCTCGAAAAGTAAGGGAATTCCGGGATGACGTCATCGCCTGCAATCGACCTGGGAGATTTTTACAAGATTTTTGAGCCTCATATTTTGATGAATAATACACGTAGTTTGATTTTTTCCCTATCATAAATCTCTGGCATTTTTATGGTACTCTCTAACGATGGCTACTCTACCTATTCAACATGTATTTACAATGCAGAGTATTTTTCTGTACGTAAGATATTTTTAGAATTTGCCTAATTTTGGGCAATTTGCCCTGGCTCCCGTAAATTATAGTGGTGCTCTATTGTGATAAAACGGAAATTCAGTCAAATCACACATCATACGCTGGTTCCTTGCGCCTTGGCTTCGCTTCATTGCTCGGACTCTTTGGTCAGAAGTGGTTGTGAAGTGGTGAGAGACCAAAGTCTCAGGTAACGAAAAAAAAAATAAAATCAGCGTATTACCCTGGTACTACCTTTCTTCGACCAGGATGGCGAGAGCAAATTGTTCATGTATTGAAGTGAAATCGTGTCGCCGTTTGACACTACCAACTGAAACATCGCATTTGCCTGATGAAGTCCGAATGTCGGACGAAATATGGCAGTTCTTAACCTATGCAAGGTTAGTCTAGTATCTTAATTCATAATTCTTCTCCATACTATATTATCCCGATCAACTGATTTAAGGCGAGTATGTATATCTTACAGACCGTTACAATTGCAATTCCATTTATGGGTTACAATTCCCACAGCCACTCTCTCATCTCCAGAACAGCCAACGTCATCTAAACCATTAGGCCTCGTGCCATCGCGGTAGTCGTAAGATAAAGAGCCATCGGGACACCCTAACTGTCTACAAGCAACTTGGGAATTTTCATCACTCCAGTTGTCGGCACACACCGTCCCAGTCCATTCAGAACACTTCAAGTCTCCCTTCATACGCATAGGGGCCGGCGTGAGTCGGATCTGGTCATATCCAATTGGTACCAGGCAAGTTGTACTCTGATTCCAGTGAATTGACATATCCGTTTCTTGTGCCGTTGGCAACGAGATCTCCATAAACTATTCCACCAGCACGGGTTGAATCGAAGTTAAACCCCAGGATATGTTAAGGTGACATTAGTAGTGAAACGAGGGTGATAGTAACATTATGTTGACTGCCTGATATGTTCTAACGTGCTATCTTCTGGTAATTTGCTACAGTGAAACGATCAAGATATGCACCGCGTATGACACTTGCCCCAATCAGTGCAGTAAACAGTCCTCACATAGGGCTGACTATATGCCCTGTTGTCATGCAACCCGTTTTCCCAAAGTATGCGCACACTTTGCGTAGTTCGTCTTCAACACACACACCGCCATCTTTGTTACGCCTGCGACCCTTTTCCCCATGTAGGCTTGTGAGTTAGTCTATCGATGCTCCGTGATATTTCTGTTTTTCATTAATCTAGTCTTGCTTTAACTCTACTTGAGATAAACATTACACAATCAAAAATAATAATTGCACACTACAAAAAAGTTTATGCAACTACACCAGAAAAGATTTATGATCACAAAATTGTACGAGTGGAGGCCAAAGTAGTTTGTGTTTACAAAACATGTTATTCTAGAGTGTTATCGCGAGTGCGAAAAACCGTTTTTAAATGTCATGTTCGCTAATATTCTCTTAAGAAGGAAGGGGAAAAAAGGAATACAAACACAGGTACGCTAGATCGTCATTGCGAGTACAAAAATATCGGAACTGACATTTTGGCGAGATTGAGTTGTTAAGTTTATGCATAAGTTGATTAGATTTCAAGCGACAGGTTCAATGTGTTGCAGGACTTATTAGACTATTAGGCTTCTTAGGTGAAGATACGACTTTATTGCACTCAAAATTAACCAGGAAAATAGTTATGTATATCCGTCGTTTTAATCTCTAGTAAGTGGTGTTTTTTAAGAAGGGTTGTGCAAATTAAAAACCTTTTTGGAAAACATTTTCCTTTTTTTTTCAAATTATTCTGGCAAAAACACCCTTAATAACACATCACCTTACGACCTTTCTTTACCATCCAATTTTACGATCAGTACTTAAGTACTTTATAAATCGTAAATAATACGCATTGATAACAGGTTCAATTTATTGCGAGTAACTTAGCTAATTTAGCATAATTAGGTTTTTTGGACTCGCCATTGACCCTCTTGTTGAATGGCAACTAAGTAATAACTGGTAGTTACGAGACTTGCACTCAACAGTTAAACTCATGTGTGTGTAGTAACGCCACCTTAATTAGCTATTCTTTCTTAATTAGTCGACTTATTTATAATACCCATTTTTAAAAACATATTTTTTCCTGTGTAATATTCAATCGGAAAAACTCACTAATGAATGAAAACACGAACAAATGCTTCTCTGTTTTAAACCACACGATAAAGGTAACAAACTCACTCTCGCCAAAAATGTAGTTTACGAGGTTTAAAAACAACTGACTCTATTATAGTTTCACATGAAGAAACAGCTCACACAACCTGATACAATCAAATCGTAATAAAAAGGGTGCGGTGTGTACTTTGACTACAGGAGAGACCCTTTGATAATAGTATGTACATGAAACCATGGATCGAGAAAACGATTACAAAAATATAATGCAGCTAAATCAAAATAAAATCCCGGGTCCTGAATTATAGATATTTTAATAAAATCATTTTGGGCCTCACACACCAGGGACTTTAGGGATAAAGATTGGCATTACTGACCTCCCGTCGGCAAACTTGTTTGGGCAGCCGAGCTGATATCATGTTGCAATGTTTCATTAAAAAACGGCCTCGGGCGAGATACTCTGGCTAGAAATTTAGAGCAGGCTCCAGTCATAGTTGCTATGTCTCGTTAGCTTTGAGCAATGGTTTAACCACACTGGGCGCGAAAAAAATGGAACCGCTGGAGCGAATCTGGCCTAGAAGTGACCTAAACGTCCGGGTTAACTGGTAACGTCTGTTCTTGACATCACCTCAACATCTCGCAGGATGTCATCACATTCCCTCGTGCAGAGGAAGACCAACGGAACAGAATCGCATTCCCTCTATTTTTGGTTAAGAGGAACCTGACCTTACTCTTGTCACCCCCGACTCTCACGGCAAGAAGACCCACAAGCCGACCATACTATTGAATTTTGACTCTCAATCATCCGTGTCGCCAAACTCTCCATGCTCCTATCTCTGTTTCCAGATCTGACAATGTCCGTCGAACACTATGGAAAAGAATGTGAAAATGCTCTGCTCGCATCCAAAAACTTTTTGAAGCTGAACAATTACCCTTCAAAGTTTGTCCATAGCTTCACCTAGCGACGCGCAATAACTATCTGTCTCTACTAATGATCGGTCCCTTCACGCTACAGTTATTTTGCTTTACGCATCGTGTTACTTCTGATCTATTCGCAAAGTTTCTACAAATAGGAATCTCCGGTGTATTTCAAGACACCAACACTCTACGACAACAACTGGTACACCTAAAGACCCCCTGTTCCAGGAAATTCAACGTGAATTTCTACTCTATTCCTTGTGGATCATGGATAAGTGTACATTGGTGAAACCGGCAGATCATTGAAAAGAGAACCGACAGACCACCAACACCAGAGAACGACTCAGACGAGCAACACATAAAAGTTGGCCATTGCCATACCTTGTGTGGTCTGACTACCAACATAGACCGTGACTGGAACCAACTAGAATTCCTTGACAGGAACACTAATTGGACTGAAGGAAACTCAGAAACCTTTTGTACATCAGTCTACCCCTAACAACTTCAATAGCGAAATTCCTCCTGAATGGGGTAAACTACTCAACGGATCCTCACGACCATGAACCGGACAATTAATTACTGGTGCCTTTGATAATCTCTATGGTTCTCTTCCCCCTTTGTTTACTGGTGCAATATTGGGGCAACTTTCTTGACTGTTTTAGTTTTCTCTGATATGGCATTGCAATAGTGTCGGAAAGCTCAGCCTCCAATTTGGATGCCTCTAGGGAAAGATTCTTTTCTACTCAGTTGTACGATTCTTGCTACTACAAAAACTATTCCGTATTCTAAAACAACAAACACTTTCGGAAACCAGCAAATAATAATTAATTGCAGCGCATGTATTGATTTTACTCTGGTTTGTGCGTTTTCTTGTAGTGTGTTTTACTTCTAGTCATGTACTTGCAACTAAAATGAATACTCGTATGATATTTGTAAAATGACATACAGCTAATGTTTGGCTGGGTGACGACCCCCCCCCCCCTTCTGGCCAATAGGCCTTTTGGCCATCTCCTTCATCCTGTAATATCAACACGGTATATCGATATAAAACATATACTTGTTTGAATAGATTAAATAAAGATATAATGTAGATATATAAAAATTTGGTCATTTGGGTGAATTTAGATTGTACTTTGGTGGCGTGATATTGTTGTATTTCTAATGTGAGAGTTTTTTTAAACTTTGGCCATTTTTTTAAATTTACTTAGGAAACGACTGTACCATAAACATGTGAAAAGGTGCCTGAACAACGGAATCTGCCACTGGAATCCTCGATGGTTTACATTTTCAGAAATTGTGCTTTAAGTACGATGTTACTGTCACCATCTGGTTGCCATAATGGAAAGCTATTTGCAATAATTATGCAAAGTATGGGATGCATTGAGCTTTATAAGACCCACACTCCCCTAGTGAGAATCCAAACAAAATTCAGTATTAAAATCAAAAAGAACTATTTGGTTTTCCTTAACACCAATTGAAACCATTAGTTATTTAAAATAAACCCGCGTATCGACTCCGAAAATCCAAAAGGAAATTCGATCACTGAGTCGTTCATTCTGATTTGTTCTGGATCTCATTGGCCAACGGCATTTACGGTGGGAAAGAGTCTACCATATTTGTCTCCCCCAGACTAACGAAACCACCGTTTAGTTGCCATTTGGTTTTTCAAGCCCCATTCTGGAAGTCACCTCAGGTGAAAAATCTTCAAAAACCCATTCCTGAACGTCACCTCCAATAGAAAAGTTCTACGATGGCACTAATATGACCGCTAAAGTAGAAATATACTAGTCGTAAAACGCGCAAATAGAGGCAAACGACAATAATTACAGAGTGTCCCAAAATTCAGACAAAACGGGAGGTAGCCCAACATACATTATCGCTTCAAATCACTCAATGGAGCGCCTCTGCCATACAATCCTACATCAACCTATCTGGGAGTGAGCTTGACCGGCATCTTCCTTGACCTGCAGCTTACTTACCGGCAACACCTCGAGTCCGTATGCTCCAAGGTATCTTCCTCCTGTGCCGCTTGCTGGATCCTCATGGGGTGTCAGCCCAACGACTTCTACGCACCACCGCCTTGGCTCTGTCTACAACGCTGCTGAATATGCCGCCCCAGCTTGGTGCAACAGCTCTCCACAAGAGCTGACACATTACTCAACGAGACAGGAAAACCATTACTGGTTTGCCTCCGTCTACTCCATCTGAGTTTCTACCATCTTTTCAGCATGGCACCTGCCGTGCGTCGGAGAGACACCACACGCATAAACTAGTAATACGCTCTGCTGGACAATAAAGACCTGCTGCATAACCTGTCAAGCATCACAACCAGCTCGGCAGACAGAGACTGTGCTCTCGTCGACATTTCTGTCGACACGCTGCTAAAGTCTCCAGCTCCCCATTCACATCTTACATACATGGAAGACTGCCTGGCTAGATACTAAAAGCAAGACCAGATCAACGCCACTATTACACCGATGAAAACCTGGTAGAAATCTTCCACGCAATGAAATGGGTCACCTTAACCGTATTCGCACCGGCGTCCGGTTCCTTCAAAGCTAATATGCCCGATGGGAGCTGCGGCCATCACCAGCCTGCCACTTTGTTCCGCATCACATACTGCGGATCACATCTCAATGAGTGCCCTGCCTTTCGTCCACCGGGACATAGACTCTCAAACCCCACCCTCAACACTGAGCTGGCTTCATCGGCTTCAACATATTTAAGCTGCTGCCTCATACGCAAGAGAAGAGAAGACCATACTACCATACTGCATGCATACAGACCTAATAGTTCAAGCTTTTATTCAACATCGTATACAAAGGTATGTGCCACCAAGCACAAATACAACAAATTGAATAATACTGAAACAACTTGGGGAAATGACAATGGAGAAACAACTTAATGATCTTTGATAAGTCTGTAGGCGAGTTCTCCATATAAAATTGGTACCGATTCATAGCACTGACTGAAGCGTATCTTAAGCAATAGCTTTTGGCAAACCTATTGGATCATAGCACTGACTGAAGCGTACTTAGCAATAGCTTTGGCAACACTGTTGGGGATTCTAAGCTTAATAAGACCCCGACGGAAGCGATAGTGCACATGACCAAGTGACCCAATCACGAAGACGAGGATTTTGCAATCAAACCCACAAATAGTGAGTAAGTCACAAAGAGGTCGATACTTTTGAAATTTGGCATTATAACATTCCTCGACGAAGGCGTCAAAAGGACATGAAACTTCTATTATAAAGCATTTCATTTGCTCATGATCAATCAGAAATAAGTCAGGTTTCCTAGCCTGGATGTTGTGAAATATGTCGGCGAATTGAACCTCATCATCGTCATCCGTGATTATGTCACTTGAGATTATCTTTTCACGGTAGATCCTTGGAGATGGGTTATACTTTTTGATTTCATTTTCAAGCAACTTTACAATTCGATTATGTCTTGCAGTGTATTTTTTTTTTGAAATTCCATGCAGCCATTTGCTACATGTGATATAGTATCAAAGGGGTTATTGCAAAGTGGGCAAGACTTGTCGACCTGGGGATACATGACATGAAGCAAAGAGTTTGATTCGGCGATTTGTAGCCGGGCTTTGGTTATGAATTTGACAAGGTCATCACTCAGGTCACCATTCCTCAAATGTTCCATAGAACATGCATAGTCTGTTTTCTCCAGGTCGGCAAGTCTTCCTTGTGATTCCAGTTCTTTCCAGTTAATAAGTTCTGCATTTATCAGTTTCTTGATAATAAATGAATATATTATCTTATGACACGCAAGTTCCTTATCTTCAACCTTAATTATATAGCTATTGCCTGACTTAACTAGTCGCAGTTCAAGTTTAGAGCAAATACTGTTAAGTTCAATCCAAGATGACTTGCTCAAACACATCTTGGTGTTTTTAACTACGAGTCCATTTTCATCAGTTTCAAAGCCTGCAAAATTATTTTCATCATTTGTTTCACGAATTTGTCTTTTTTATATGTGTAGTTTGAGCGATTTCTCAGCAGTTTTACGGACCACATCATCATCAGAATTTAGCATTTGAATATGGCTAGACACCTTTTTAGCAAAGTAAATGCTAGATGGTTTACGAATACCTAACCCCACCCCCCCGATGATTTCGGAACAAAAACATATTTGCGATTGGAGTTGGTATGTTGACCTAACCATGATCTGACGTATTTAATGATCAAGTCCTCCATTTCCGTTAAGGTTTTGAGTGGCACTGGGAGTATGCTGAAAAAGCCCTCAACTGTGGGAATGCACAGAGTGTTAATTGCTTCAAGTTTGAAACAAATTGGCATTGGAGCAATATCAAGTTTTGACAATAAGTCACTGAAGTTTGACACAAGTTCGCTCACTTGAGGAGTCCAGTTTCCCGACATATTAATTGAATAGCCTAAGTATTCATACGACTTGTTACGATCATATTTTTCAACGTAACTGCCTTGTAAATATATATTTGTTTGGTCAGGTTGACCACGTTTATACCAATTATTACCTGATCGACGTTCATATAAGAGGGCTGACTTCTGCGCTTTGATATCTAATTTTGCCCAATTACAAACTTCTCAACCTTATCGGCCATGTTGACAATATGCTGATGATCACGTGTGCACACTGCGATATCATCAACATAAGCCTGGACAGGGATTGGTAATTGCAACTCGTCAAATGGTTCTTGTATCCATCTCAATAACATATCGATCCCAAGTTCAAATGCATAGACAGACCATGGACACCCTTGTATAATGCCGCGACCGCGCTTGATTTTGGCGGTCAACCCGTCTCTGCATTGAACAGTAAAGTAAGAATTGGTATAAACATCTTTGAAAATATTCAGGTATATACATACACACATCCTTACAAGAGCTATATTGTGTGAGTTTTACTGAAAAATCTCTTAAAAAGACACTTTTTTAGATATTTTTTCAGAAAAATACACTTTTTCAAAACTATATAAGGAAGAATTTCAAACCTATAT